>PVJH01020100.1:0-41394 GCA_004026705.1 Nesogale talazaci | reverse complement strand
GGATTTTAAAATCCCAGCCCTTTCTGAGATGATAATCAGGAAGTTTGTGTCCGTGACAAATAGGAATAGCTACCATTGGTGACCATTTTTATATTGGCAATATCCTCTGTGGATTTAGCAATCTGTTATAACATAGTGCAAGAGAAATAAGGCTTCACATTTTTTTCTAGCACAGATAATGTGCTCATGTTCCTTGTCACCGGCTGATTTTACAGAAGATGGTACTGCTGTTAAGTGCAATAAAGTCTATTATGAAGCCCTGATCATGTACACATTGGGCTGCTTACTGTGAGATCAATGATTCAAAAGTCCTAGCCACTTTGTGGAATAAAAAGGAATTTTCCTACTCGAGGTTTTCTACTTCTACAGTGGCTGAAGTCTTGAAAACACAAGGTCAGTTGTCCTCTAGGATAACTATAAGTCAGAATTGACTCCATGACTGCGAATTTGACTTTTTTGGTTTGATGGAATCTATTCTAATTTGTATATCTATGGACAACAAAACAAAACATTGTTGAGTCCTATGTCACCCTCACAAATGTTGTTTGGTGGGATTTTTTTTTAATGTTTGAGGTCATTGTTGGAGTCATTGTGTCAATTCATTTAACTGAGGATCTTCCTCTTTACAATGTACCTCTACTTTACTAAATGCAATGTCTTTTTTCAAGGTCTGATCTCTACTGACAACATGCCTTAGGTATGTGAAATGAAGTCTTATCATCTCCTTTTAATTATTACATTTATTTATTTGAATGTTTTTATTGGTAAATAAATCACATATCATGCAATTCACTAGTTCAATCATATTGAAAATAGTTATACACTCATCACCACCATCAATTCATCATCCTATCATCTAAGGAGCATTCTGATTGTACTTGTACAGAGGCAAATTTGTTTGTTCTTATGGTGGTTCAAAGCATTTTCCTGTCAGTTGACCAGTGTGGTAATTATATTTTATGTTAACTGGAATTAATATGAACCTCATTTATTGTAATCCAGGTTTCATATGTATATGAGACAATGGAAAATATATTATCATGAACCAGGAACAACTTAGTCTTCAAAGTGACATCTTAGGTCTTGAATACCTATGTTTTGTGCAGATTTTCCCAATTCAATAAGTCATATGATTTCTTGATTACAGCACTATGCATATTGCTTGTGAATATAGGTCAAAAGCAAAATGCTTGACAATGTCAACTTTTATGTTTATCATGAGATTATCTATGTACAGGTTCAGTTGTGAGGAGTTCAGTTTTCTTTTACATTGAGCCGCAATCTATATGGAAAGCATCAGTCTTTAATTTTTATTAGAAAAGTTTTCAAGTCCTCTTTCAGAAATTAAACTTCTGCCCTCTGACTATTTCAGGCTATTAAAGAGACATACTCTAATCCTGGTGCTGTGCTTTTCTTTGCATTGAGCAGTTTTATGGGTAATTTGCCCAGTGTAGAAATTAAATAAGTATAATGGAAGAATACAACCTTGATGCACATCTGCCTTGATTTTAAGACATGCAGTATTCCCTAACTCTATTCAAACAACTAACACTCAATCTGTATAAAAGTTTAGCTAAAGTACAATGAAGTGTTCGGAAATTTCCATTTTTCTCAGTACTATCCATAGTTTATTATTATCCACACAACCAAAATATTTGGAACAAGCAATGCAAAGTAGTTATCTTTCTGGTTTTTGTTTTTTTTTTGCTTTCAGCCAAGATTTATCTGACATCATCAATAATATCTCTTCTTTTCTGAATCCAGCTTTAATTTCTGGGAGCCATTTCTTGATTTCTGCTCCAACTGTTGTTAAGTGATCTTCAGCAAAATTTGACTTGCATGGAATATCAATGATATCTTTCTATAATGTGTGCATTTTGTTGAGTCATCTTTCTTTGGAGCAGACATAAATGTGGTTCTCTTCCTGTCCATTGACCAGTGTGGCAATTAGATTTTATGTTAAGTGGATTTTATACAAATCTGTGGAGGTGGGGTCCAACCTAGTAATCAGTTGCAGCCTGATGATTCCTCCATGGGATTATGGCCTTTTAATAAGGGGAAAAAAATGAAATATCTATATATATCTATCATCTAACTATATCTTTTTTTCCCATTCATCTTCCTGCTTTCTAGGACTCTATGTCTAGTCCTGAGTAGCCCTTGTGGGCAAGCTGGTCCTGGGCATCTTTCTATATTTCCACCCACTTTGTATACATACTACAGTGCCCCCACCAGCCTATGATTCTCCTGTATCCTGCTTCACCTTTCTGGGTCATCAAATTGCAACTACCTGAGTCTGTCTGTAGCTACATAAGTCAGAAGAGGGCTTGGGCTAATATCAAATACTCAAACTTAAGTTGTACAGAACTGAGATGTCTTCTTCATTTGAAATTACTGTATATACTTGAGTATAAGCCAAGGCACCTAAGTTTGCCACAAAAAAACTGGGTTTTTTTTTCAGCATTAAAAAAATGTGTTGACAATGGAAGTATGGATGGATGTGGTAAGAGTTGTGCAAGTCGCCCCACAAAAAAAGATGTAAACACTGACACCCAGTATGAATGTATATGCTATGATTAGTATAAACCCCCAATAAAATGATTTTTTAAAATACATAGGTTTTTAAATGTGCTGGGAGAATTTGACTTCTACTAGAGTATATATGGTACCTAATGATATAAATTCTTCCTTACATTTATGAGTTCCACTGGTTTTGTTTCTCTAGAAAACTCACCCTAGCATAGGTAGGTAGCTGTCCTACAGATTTCTTGGTAAAGACTAGTGAGTGCTTTCCGTCTTCATCAGCTTGTTGAAAAATTTCAATTGATATCCTGTCAATTTTGGGGCCCTTATTTTGTTGCTAATGCCTTCAGTGAAAATTGGACATCTTCCTTCAATACCAACAGTTCTTGATCATAAGCTACCTCTTGAAATAGTCAAATAAATTTTAGTATGCCGGATAATTATTAGAACTTGACAATTTCAGAAACAGAAGGAAACTACATTGAGGACAGCAGGCAGATGAATAGTAAGACAAACCCAACAAGCCTCATCTAACCCTGTAGGAACTCTAAAGCTTGTGTTGCTATTGTTCCTACGTACCATCAAGTCAGCTCCAACCCATAACAAACCTATACACAGCATACTGAAAACCTCCCCGGTCCTGTGCTATGCTCACACTTGTTCTTATGCCTGAACCCACTGCTGCATTGTCTGCATCAATCCATCCTATCAAAGGTTTTCCTCTCTTTGCCGCCCCTCCACTTTACCAACTATGATATGTCCTTCTCCAGGAACTAACCTCCCCTGACTACATGTCCAGGGTATGTAAGAAGTCTTGCCATCCTGGCCTCTAAGGAGAACTCTGTCCTTCCTTCTCCCAAGATAGAGCAGCTTCTCCTTTTAGCACTTCATGGTACTTGAGTATTTTTCTCCAGCACCACAAGTCAAATGCATCGATTCTTCTAGAATCTTCCTTATTCCATGTCCAACTTTCACATGCATATGAGGTAATGGAGGATGCCATGGCTTGGGACAGGCACTCCATCCTCCTCAAAGAAACATCCTTGTCATTCAATGCTCTAAAGAAGCCTCGTGCAGCAGGTTTGCCTAGTGCTTTACACCTTTCCACCTCTTGACCACTTATTCTATGTCCATTGATTGTGTATCCATGTAGACACAAACTCTTGATAACTTCTATCTCTTCTTATTTATCATGATGTTGCCTATTGACCTAACAATGAGACTGTTGGTCTTCCTTGCACTGCGCTGTAAATCACACTGAAGGCTGCAGTCTTTGCTCTTCACCAGCAAGTGCTTCAAGCCCTCCTCGCTTTCATCAATCATGGTTGTTTCATCTTCATATCATAGATTGTTAATAAACATTCCTTCAACAGCCCAGACTACAAGTTAAACAAGTATGATGAGAGTAAACAACCCTCACACACACCTTTCCTCATGTTAAACTATGCAGTATTTCCTTGTTCTGTTTGCAAAACTGCTGCATGATCCATGTACAAGTTCTGAAGAAAAACAAGGTATCTGCAATCCCCATTCTTCTCAAGGTTATCCAAAATTTATTATGGATTACAAAGTCACCTGCTTTGCCTAGTCAGTGAAACACAAGTAAACATCTTTCTAGTATTCTTTGTTTTGAATCAAGATCCATGTGACTTCAGCAGTACTATTCTATGCTCCATATCTTCTTCTGAATCTGGCCTGAACTTCCACAGTTCCCTGTCAATGTGCTGCTGTAACTGCTGTTGGATGATCTTAAACAATTTTTACTAGTGTGTGATATCAATGATATCATCCCATAGGCCCCTCAGTTTTATTCCTTGGTCCAACAAAATGAAACACCCTTTAAATTCTCCCATCATCACTGGATTGATATTGACTGTATTACAAAGACTGTGCCTTAGCCCTTCCAGATCAAGCAAGCATTGGAAGTGCTAACAGTAGGAGGCTATCTGCAGATAGCTGGAATAATTCCTCCCTTAAAGAGAGATGCAGACAGCATTTCTCATGTCAGTCCCAGTCCATGCCATGTATTGATCACATTTGTTCCATGGGGATTGTATTCTAGCTGAGAAGTCTAGTATTTTTTTTTGCAGCTCCAAGTACAGAATCATTTAATCTATCTAATATAGCACCAAAGTATATCAGTTGTTTCAATTGCTAGTTTTATCCTCCTTTAACTGTGATACATAAACTAATTTAAATCATATTAAAATCAAAAGAAGCACAATATCTAAGAATTTTTGAGGCATTTGGAGGCAGGAAATAAAAGTAATTTGACTTTACTATATTGTCTGAACAAGCTCTTGGTTTGATGTGGCTTCATTGCATGTATTGTTGGCTTGGAATCTTTGATTTGATTTATCAGGCTTATCAAATCCAACACACATCTCTTTTTTAAAAAAAAAAATGTGCTTGGAATGATGTGTACAGCATGATTTACTGGGAAATGGTATTAACCCCAGCCAATGCTGATGCTCACACAGCAGGAGGTTGCACACTGAGCATCAGGCAAGCTTTAATTCTCCACTTCAAAATGCTGGCAGAAAGCAAATGTCTATGCCCACTTGGCCTTCAATAATTTTGCAACTGAGAGCAGAATGCAAAATCGCCGACTGCAAAGAGTCAGAGGGCTTGAATAGCATCCCTTTAAATTGTCTTTTATTAGAATTTCTTTTTTCTAAAATGGTTTCAGATGAAAATGAAAATGTTTAACATTTCAGATGAAAATGTTTAGCAAGATGGCTATATTTTAGAGTTTTTATTTATACTCATCAAAAATGTGATTGTCTGGGGGAATTTTCTGCCATTTTTTTTCTCTGAAAATTCTTCTTTTCAACCTTCACCATTCGAATGAAAGTTATTTCCTTCTTTTCTAAGCATGCACACAGCCATTTTATACAAGTTTTAGTTTTGTGAAATTTTGTTGTTTTGTGTTATTTTGTTTCTTAATTTGACAGTCTCAGAACAATTATCCCTGCCAGGTTGGATCATGAAACAGAAAAAGTCATATCTAGAATCAGGATCAATTTATATTCCATCCGCTAAAATATGAGGGAGTACCACCCACCAACAAACTACAGATTTTTTTTCCAGAGCTATGGATTTAATTTGTTTTTACAAAGCAACCTTATCACCTCCAAAGTTCTCTCCATTACACTTAATAAATTTCTCAAATCTACAATGCTATACTTAGAAACATTTTTCAGTCTCATCTGGTTGGATGACTGACAGCGTCTCACTCATTTTTTTCCTTCACCTCTTCTACATTGTCAAATCTCTGTCCTTTCATGTCCCTCTTCATTCACGGAAACAAAAAGAAGTCACATAAATAAGGTCAAGTGTATCACATGTGTGAGGCAAGAGAGGTATACTGGGTTTTGTCCAAAACTAGAGCAGTGAGATGGCTCCATGAGCAGGTACATTGTTGCAATGGCAAAATCAGTCCTTTATCTGCCATATATAAGGCCTTTTTTGCCACACACTGTTAAACAATCTTTTCAGAAGTGCAAACTAGAAAGCTTGATTGACAGTCTGACCTGATGGAATGAACCCAAAGTGCTCTAACCCCTTCCATCTAAAAAAAACAAATGAGCTTCAGGGGCTTGGGAGGTATTCCCTAAATAGCTGTTCTTTGAATATCCTTCAGCAACATAATGATAGAACTTTTATTTCATAAATCAAGACACTTACAAATGAGTAGTAAGCTATTTTTAAGATGTCTCTCCCAGTTGAATATTTATTTTGGGAAGTGAGCCATGTTTGAGGATACGCATTATGTGAATTAATAATTAAAACTATGTGGAGAAAAAAAAAGATACTCCAGTGCAGTTTTTCACATATACCTGAATTTATTTTGGGGGCTGAGATCAATGACATCTTAGGCTTATCATATCTACAATCTCTGATTTATTGCAGCATATGGAAAACTTTCAAAGTCAGGCAAACTAGAAGTATCCCAGGTAAGACATATGTATGAAAGGATACACCATTGCAAGTCAAGAAAACAACACTTACCAAAAAATCCAGAGTCAGCAGACCAGAAGCAATAATAATGCACAGATTAACTAAACTAAGCAGAATTTGGAGAATGATTAGTCAAGCCTGAAAGAAGTATGTTGTTCTAGTGACAACAGGAGAACTGAATGATGTAAAACTTGAGGATGAACTTTCAATGTTTATTTTTAGTGCCCTGAGGAGCTCCAAAAAAAGATTTGCATGTACAAAGGTATCACTTCAGAAAGAGAGAAAGAGACAGAGATAGAGACAGAAGAGAGAAACACTTTATCATGTATACTTGGTGTGTTAGTCCGGTAGACTAGAGAAACAAATTCATAAACACACACATGTATAGGAGGAAAAGGTTTATATACAAGAGGAATGGATCATTGAGAAAGCATCCCAACCCAGTCCATTTCAAAGTTTTAAGTCCGATATTAGCCCATATGTCTGATACCAGTCTATAAAGTCTCCTTCCGACTGATGAAGTCACAGGCCAGTGGGTGCAGAGTTCTGGCTCTGGCAGGGGCCCCCTCATGGCTCCTTGTTTCCAGGGCTCAGGGTCCATCAGCAGTATCTATTGGTGATAGAAACATCTCAGCTCTGGCAGGGGTCTCTCTGTGGCTTTTCTGGCTTCAGAGGTCTGGATTCATCAGGGTAAGTCTATATGGCTTCTCCTCCAGCTTTTCCGGTTCCTCACCTGCTGCCATCTTGTCTTGTCAGTCCTGTGTCCCCCAACAACTGGGAAAAAATGGTCTCTCATCTCCACGAGGGAATACTGTGAGACTTCTCAGAATTCTCTTGAGAAAGCCATGCCCACACAGAGGCCTCATTGGCTACTTAATGGCTATCTCCAGATTGACAGGCTAGACTCTATCCCTACATCTCAATCAGGAAATTGACAAAGCAATATGCCCGCCACACTTGGAGTATTCATTGTAGAGTCATATTGTTTTGAATATACTATACCTATTTTCAATAAAATACTAACATCCTAAAGAATAGAAAGATGTCTGTAACATCTCATAGAACCATGTAGCGAGACCATTTTAGTGTCCATGTGGTGATATTTCATCACTTCCAGTGAGACAGGGCCAAGAAATATGTTTCCACATCAGTGTTTTCCCTGTGAATGCCATAATTTTTGTGGTTTCTGCTGGGTCTTCAAACTCATATTTCCACCCTGAGCAATATATTGCTGGCAAGAAAAGTTATGACAATGAAAATGCCGGGTCTTCATACATTCAAGCATCTTTAGCATGCACTAAGCCTAGAGGAAACCTGCATTGCCCACTTGAAAATCAAGGTCACTTAAAGAGTCAATTGGACTATTATGTGATAGGAACATTTCTTCCTCCCTAAAGTGAGTCCTAGAGTCACTAGATAGTTCAGAAAGTTAATATCTTTGACTATGAATGAAAACCTTGGGGGTTCAAGTCTTGCCATCCTAATAAGCTTTCTAGTCATACTTCTTCCAAGGCAGATTCATTTGTTCTCTTACCACGAGGGTAAGAGAATTTTGAGAATTCTTCTTGAGCTACACAATTCAATGTATTGATTCCGTTTACATAGCACCATCTAATTGAGATTATATGCTGGTGGAAAATTGCAAAGTGTTCTTAAAGAAATGAGAAATTAAAAAATAAAGGAATATCAATGCAACGACTGAGAGAAAAAGTAAAAAAGAGCACAGCATAAGATAATATGCTGCTAAATTCTACTTCATGAACATATGAAAATATTTTGGTTTTTTTTCCTTTTGTTATTGTTATTAAAGATGTATAGCTCAACTCATTCTAGAAAGCACTGAGAAGTAATAAGTGAACAAAATCATGATACCTATTTGCACTATTAACTGAAGAAAGAAACTTGTAACTTCGGAGAATCACCTATTCTGTGCCTCTTTAGGATAATTTCAGTGAGTGAAGTGGTTACCTTTGCTTGCAGTTTAATGCCACTCTGGAAAATTTATGCAATGTTAATGTATGAATCATTACACACACAAAAATGCAATCTTTACAAAGAGGTACTAAAAGATAATATCTATTGACATTTTCTGCTTATTTAACACTTCTTATAAAGTCTTCCTTCTAATTTGTTTTCCAGTGTTCTCATATAAATAGAAAATGTGAGTTATATATTTCTATTGCAATGTTGTTTTCATCAATATCTTCTTTGTGAAGTTTATTCACTTTTATGTTGTCATATTATTCCTGAGCACACAAAAAAGCAAATAAAGGATGGTAACATATCATTTTAAATTCAGTGCTTAGAGGTCTATATGTCAAACACATCTCTTGTGGATAAAATTGCCATAAAACTGTTCACTTGTACTTTGCTACTTTTATTTCCAAGTATATCTGAAAACCTTTGCTGAAAAAAATGGTGGCTCAGGGGACTTTTGTAATAAGCTATCTTCATCATTTAATATTTGTTCTTGGCACTAAATTGATGTCATGTTTGACAACTTGATGCTTCTTTCATTTTCTGAAAGAAAATTAGACTGAATATACTGTAAATTTTTATATGACAGGGATTTGGTCTAATCTAATTCAAGGTGTAAAAGCCCTTGAATTCACTGCATATCAATATATTCTAACTTGGAGAAATAAATATTGATAAATCACCATGATGGTGACAATGTCATTATTCAAAAACAATACAGTACCTTAGTTCTATGTCTTAGCTTTCAAAATAAAGCTATATGTATAAAATATGAAAGATATTGATGTATTTTCTCCCTCTTTCTATTTCTAAACCAATTTAGATTACATTCAAAAAAATTTTATGCCAGCTACCTACATTAACTAATTGAATCATTATAAGTATGAACAAACAACTAAGTATCACAAGAAATTTAAGACTTGTTACAATAAAAATAAATAACATAAAAAGCCCATCGATAAAATTTTAGAACAAAAGAAACTATTTATTTTCAAAAGAAACAATTTTGTGAATAGAATCAAAATTACAAAAATTTCAGTGAATTTTTTAAACCATACTTGTTGGCATGGTGACAAGTACTCTATATCTGCTTCGGTTTGCTCCATCTACTAACCAATTACTACGTCGATATTTTCCTTTTCACCATTATTGCCAGACTGGTGCCCAAATAAGTGATTGCCTGCTGGGATCTCTATTGTCTGTAACATCTCATAGAACCAAGTAGCGAGACCATTTTAGTGTCCACGAGGTGATATTTCATCACTTCCAGTGAGACAGAGCCAAGAAATATGTCTCCACATCAGTGTTGTCCCTGTGAATGTCATAATTTCTGTGGTTTGTGCTGGGTCTTCAAACTGATACTTCCACCCTGAGCAATATATTGCTGGCAAGGAAAGTTATGACAATAAAAATGCCAGGTCACCATACATTATAAATTTAAATGTTGACCAAGTCTTTTTAACTAAACTAGAAAATGAGTTGCAGAGGTCTTTGGAAACTATTAATTTTTTCAGGTCTTTAATACAGGAACTAGGTCTTGCTTTACAGTTTTGTATGGAAATTCCCTTTGTTGAATGTGAAAATTTCCAAGCATACAGCTTCATTATATAGACCTCCAAAAAAACTCCATTTTCACCATCCTTATCACCCTGGATCACTGAGATTGTGCATTGATATATATTTCACATACATATATGACTTTAGTATCTTTTAATATACAAAGATGAGGAGAGCTACTGAGAGAGAAATTCAGAACTGCCAGATCACAGAAGGAGCATCATAAAGATAAATAGGCTCAGATACACAAGGGTTTGAAGGGCCGGAGGCATTTGGCTTACCACCGTGAAGCCCGGCAAGAGTTTGACCCTAGTGCTCACACTTTCTTCCACTGTCTCCACCAGAGCTGTAGCCAGAAAAATTGAAGATGGCACAGGAGCTTTATTTCATCAGAGTTACAGCTTGCAACTAGGATGGGACAGAGATTGAACAAACCCTTGCTGCCCCACTCTCAGGGATTGGGGCTCAACTGTATAGTTAATTAGGGTTCCCTTACTTCTCTCTATCCCCCACAGTTTCAGCAGGCTTAGTTTCTTGGTGCTTTTTCCTCTTGGCCTTTTCCAGTTTAGCTCACACTCCATTGTGGACCTTCAGACCACTCCCCTTAGTCTAGGGCAAGTATCCCTGCCACATGCTACTAGGAGAGCCCCACCCTGTGCTGTGTTGCACAAGGTTGGAGAAGTCCCCCCACCCTCCACCTGGGAATATTCTGCCCAATTTCCTACAGGGGAATTCCAACCTGTGTGGCTGGGCATGTTCTCATCTATCCTCTGTGTTTCCATCTGACCGAGTGAACTTCTTCCCACCTGCCTTGGTGCTTACCACAGTCCAGGAGTATTCCACTAGGGCTGGCCGGAGTTCTGAACTGCTGTGGGAACCACTGAACAGTCTCCGTAGTGATCTCCCTGATCTGGGTGGTTCTGCCCATTGTTCACAGTGCACTACAAAGGAACAGGTAGCCCACCAGCCTTCTGTGGCACTCCCACTAGAGTGGGGACCCCCAGCGCACCCCCTGCAGGGCGCCAGGCTGCCATGGGCTACACCATTGCTGCTCCTGGGAGGACCCTCTAACTTGTCCTCCAAATAATGGAATACTAGTTCACTAAGGAAAGAGTGAAGCCACAAGAGGATAAAGTGGTAGACCAATTCCATAATGAAATTAGTCACAGAAAATTCGAAGACACATTCCTATAAGTCCCCCAGAAAGAGTCAGTGCCCTTCAACTCCCTGGAAAATGGCACCTGGTTTCTCTAAACTAGCACAACCCAAACAGCAATCAGCCGCAACCACCTCCATGAAAAGGGGAAAAAGCAAGAGAAACAAAAGGCAACAGTAGATGTCCTGAACCTAATGACATGCATAGAAGAAGCAGACATTGATATGCCACAGAAAGAAATCATTAGAATTCTGCTTGGAGTCATATAGGGTATGAGAGAAGAAATACAGAAAAAGGATGAATTGGCAGATAAGATAAAGTCCATACACCAAAGAGGTACCCAAGATCTTAGGCACAAGATAACAGAGACCAGCCGCAGACTCATGGACTTCTCAAGTCCACTGGAGGAAGCTGAAAACCACACCAGTGACCTAGAGGATAACCAAGCAGACTTTAACAAACAAGAACAAAAATCTAATAAGATCATCAGAGAAACTGAAGAAAATGTAAGAGCATTGTTTGATGCTGTGAAGAGGTCTACTGGAGGAAGACACAACAAAGAAGACATCTGCGACAACAGTCAGAAAATCCTTGGAGGAAAACTTCCCCAGCTTCATGAATGAACACCAGTCAACCATTCAGGAGGCTGAAAGAGCACCAGCTAGACTCAATTCCTAGAAGTCACCAAGACACAGAAAAGTTAAACTATCTGACTTTGAGGAAAAGGAGAAAATCATGATAGCAGTTAGGGGGTAAAAAGCAATCACATATAAAGATTCCCAAATAAGAATATGTTCAGACCTATCAGAAGACACTATGAACAAGAGGAGGGGGTAGAGAAGAATATTCCAAAAATTGAAGGAAAATAGCACAAACCCAAGAATACTCTACTCAGGCAAACTATCTATCAAAAGAGATGGAGAAGTGAGAGTTTTCCCAGACAAGGAAAATCTTAAAGAATACGTTAGAAGGAAACCAGCCTTACAAAAGATCCTTGGGCTGAGCCCGGTGGCATAGTGGTTGTGCGCGGGACTGCGGCCCACTGGGATGGAGGTTCAATTCCAGCAGTGGGGCTGGACCTCCTACTCCCACCACCAGAGAGCAATGAAGCCCAAAAAACAAAACAAACAGAAAAAGATCCTTGCTTACCCAGTATGGGCAGAAGAACAGTGTTCATCAAGCATAAATAAGAGATTCAAAAAAGAGAAAAATAATCCCTGAAAATAGAAATGACTTAGGGTGGCAAGAAGTCAAGAATGATCAACATACAGGCACAAAACACTGAAAAGAAAGGGAGGTAGGGAAACACCCAACACAAAATGTATAAGATGAAATCGAATTTTGCACAGATGAAGATAATTACCCTAAGTATCAATGGAATGAACTCAGGCAACAAAAGACAGAGGCTAGCAGATTGGTTTAGCAAACATAACCCATCAATCTGTTACCTACAGGAGACACATCTCAATACTATAGACAAAAATTGACTGAGAATCAAAGGTTGGAGCAAAGTATATGGAGCAAACAACAATTGAAAAAAAGCAGAGTAGCAATCCTTATCTTGAATAAAATTGACCTCAAAGTGCAAACCATAAAAAGAGATAAGACAACAGTAGACAACGAACCAGTAAGCATTTTAAACATATATTCCCCAGATGAGATATCTGCTGAATATGTCAACCAAACACTCCTAAAGATGAAACAAGAAATCACAGTCTCAACAATTATAGTGGGTCACTTCAATACACCACTCTCTGAGAAAGACAGATCACAGGGAAAGAAATTCAACAAGGTGGCTAGAGATCTAAGCACTACAATTAGACAATTTGAATTGATAGATATCTACAGAGCTTTTCATCCAAATACAAAAAAATCACATTCTTTACAAGCCCACATGACACATATTCAAAGATAAACCAATACTGAGGCATCAGGCAAATTTACAAAAATTGAAGCACATTGATATCATTCAGCCCTCTCTCTAAGACCACTGTGCCATAAGGTTGGAAATCAACAAAAAGCAGATGAAGAAAACAAGAGCAGATAATTGGAGGATGAATAATTATTGCAAAAGAAGTACATATTGGGGCTGAGCCCCGGTGGCGTAGTGATTGTGCGCGGGACTGTGGCCTGTTGGGATGGAGGTTCGATTCCAGCTCCACAGAGCAAAGGCTGGGCCTCCTACTCCCACCACTTGAGGGCAGTGATTAACAGCCCCCCCCCCCAAAAAAAAAAAGATGTATGTATTGGCCGAGTTCAGAGATGAAATTTGGAAATTTCTAAACACCAATGAGAATGAAAACACAACATACCAAAACTTATGAGACACAGGAAAGACAGTTATAAGAGGAAGTTTCATAGCAGTACATGCATGCCTGAAAAAGGAAGAGCATCTCATAACTAATTGCTGACACAAAATTTACAACAATTAGAGCTGGCTGAGCCCCGGTGGCGTAAGTGGTTGAGTGCGGAACTGCAGCCGGTGGGCTTGGCAGTTCAAATCCAGCGGCGGCTCTCAGGAGCTGCATTGGTTAGCGCCCACGACCACCAGAGGCAGGGATGCCCCCCCCAAAAAAAATTAGAGCAATGTCATAGGACAATTAGTCATAGGACTAATAGTAAAAGAAAAGAAATAATGAATATCAGGACTGAAATTCAGAAGAGGGAAAATAAGAAAACAATAGAAAAAAGTATTGCTGCTAAAAGTTGGATCCTTGAAAGGATTAACAAAATTAAAAAATCACTGGCAGATTAATAACCAAAGAAAGGAGGGAACAAATTTCAATAGCAAGAAAGAAGAAAGATTACAACTGACCTTAGTTTAATTAAAAGTATAATTACATAGTACTACAAAGAACAGTACTTCAATAAATTCGACAACTTGGAAGACATGGACAAATTCTTGGAAAAATTGTCCCTCCCTAGACTATACCTGGTGGATGTAAAGAATCCCAACAGGCCCATAGCAATAGAAGAAATAGACAAGGTTATCAAAGGATTACCAATAAAAAAAATCATCTGGACCAGATGGCTTTACAGGAGAATTCTACCAAGCATTCAGGAAAGAAATGACACCAATCCTATGTGAACTCTTGCAAAACCTAGAAAAAGATGGCAAACTCCTGAGCTCCTTCTATGAAACTAGTATAGCACTGATACCAAAACTGGGCAAGTATCCCACAAAAATTGAGATCTACAGACCAATATACCTAGTGAACATTGATGCAAGAATCCTTAATGAAATACTGGCCAACAGAAAACAAAAGTCTATAAAACAAATAATTCACCATGACCAAGTGGGATTCATACCCGGCATGCAGGGATAGTTCGACATACAAAAGACCATTAGTCATATCATTTGCCACCTTGACATGAAACACTCTAAGAACCACATGATAATATTGATAGATGCAGAAAAGCATTCGACAACATCCAACCCAATTCCTGTTTAAGACACTGGAGAAGATCGGAATAGAAGCGCTGGGACTTCTTTCCTGCGGGAAATGACGGGCGGCGCGGTGCAACAAAGCTGGTGGAGGCAGAATGGTGAAGCTGACAGCGGAGCTGAACCAGCAGGCAGCGCAGTACACGAAAACCGTGCGGGACAGGGAGCTGGACCTTCGAGGTTTTAAAATTCCTGTCATTGAAAATCTAGATGTTACTTTAGACCAGTTTGATGCTATTGGTTTTTCTGATAATGAAATCAGGAAACTAGATGGCTTCCCAATATTGAATAATATTGAAAACGTTATTAGAGAACAACAACAGAATATGTCGTATAGGTGAGGGGCTCCTGTTTGACAGAGCTCATCCTGACTAGCAACAATCTTGTGGAACTGGGTGATCTGGACCTTTGGCATCTCTCAAATCACTGACTCATCAGCGTATTTTAAGAAATCCTATAAAAATAAGAAGCATTGCAGACTATATGTAATTTATACAGTTCCACAAGTCAGAGTACTGCACTTCCAGAAAGTGAAACTAAAGGAGAGTAAGGAAGCAGAGAAAATATTCAAGGGCAAACAGGGTTGTGTCAGGCAGGGTTCTCTTAGAGAAATAAAATTCAGGACCCTAGTAATTCTTTTTATATATTTATATATTGAGAAAGATATATAAGATAAAAAGAGAAAACATTAACTATAAAACAATACAGATTGCTCGGTGCAACTCACTTGCGTGAGGCAACTAGAAGACTGGCAGTCCTTCAATTCTTGAGGGCCCCTGAATTCTTGAGGGCCTCTGTAGAGCAATCCGGGCTATCTGGTTACAGGCAGCAAACCACAGAGCAACAGTCACCAACTGTCACCAACAGTCAGCCAGATGACAGAGTCCGACAGTCCCCAGCTCAAGAGATGTATATCCCAGGAGTGTGGCGAAGCAGGGCTTGAAGGATCCTCAACTCACAGCAACACAGTCCACGATTAGGTGTCCCACGGGTAGTGTTGCTTGGAGGTCGAGGCACAGGACAAACAAGGCAGCTCTCTGGTCCGAAGATCCGGAAACAAGAGAGAGAGGGGGCGGGACTTGCGAAGCCCTTCCTATATCTGCCCTTCAACTCATCCCGCGTGTTCATTGGCTGTGCCGTCACAACAGATCCACCAATTGTCTGTGGCCATGTTGGCATAACAAACCTACCCATCACAGGGGTGCACAATTGCAAAGGTTATTGTCAGGAGAAGCATAACTTTTAATCCAGGTACTGTTTGCCAACTGACAAAAAAAAAAATGGTGGGCCATCTGCAAGGAATGTAGAAGCAAATAAGAACGACTCTGAAAAGAAAAAAAGAAGAAGAACGACTGCCTGAAGTGGAGAAGCTTAAAGGGCTGGTGCAGTCTGGTCAGATACCTGGCAGAAAGCATAGATCAGGTCCCACTGACAAGGGTGAACAGGAAATAGATGAAGGCATCATCACAAACATATCTTGAGCAGTGTGGCTTAGACATCTAGACATAGTGGAATTATGTTGTTGGGGCACAGTGTCTTTCCTTTTGAACAGGTGGTAATCTTTTTTGTATTAGATTTATATTATCAAAGTGGAGTTCATAACCATTGACACAAAACTAGTGGTCATTTTGTAATGCAAATTTTGAAATCTAAATGACAGTTTTCTACATAAGTAAAATTACAACAAAGTAGATAGTTTGTTTCTTGCCTCTTCTATATATTTACCCAGTAGGGGGATTGCTAGGTCGTATGGTAGCTCAATTTCCATCTGTTTTGGATATCCCCAAATTGATTTCCACAGTGGCTGTATATGCTTCCAGGTCCACCAGCAGTGACTGAGAATTTCCGTCTCCCCAGAACCTCTCCAACACTTGTTGCTTTCTGATTTTTTTTTATTTGGCTATCCTTGAGATTGTTAGGTGGTATCTCATTATTGTGTTGATTTGCACTTCTATTATGGCTAATGATCAGGAACATTTTCTTCTATGTTTATTTGCCATTTGGATTTCTGCCTCTGTGAAACTTTTGTTCAGGTCCTTTACCCACCTCCTCAGTGGACAGCTGGTTTTGTTCTTTTTGAAAGCTATTAGGCTATTGTATATTTTAGTAATTAGGTCTTTATCTGATTTGTCATTGCCAAAGATGTTTTCCTAGTTGGTGCACACTCTTATTGCTCTCTTGGTGAATTATTTCCATGATGTACACAGATGCTTTATCTTCAGTATATTCCACCTGTCAATTTCTGCCTCATCTGTGCTTGTGTCCTCCCCTATTTATGATAGCCTAAATATTCCCTGTGCCAAAGTTTGCAGGTTGGTCTCAATTCTCTCATGGATGACCCTAATAATTTGGGGTTTTACTTCAAGGTCTATAATCCACCTTTCATTTATTGTAGTGAGTGAGGTAAGGGTCTGGCCTCATTTTTCTACAGGTAGATATCCATTTTTTTCCAGCACCTCTTGCTGCAGAGGGCATCTGCTTCCATTTGATATTTTGGGTGCTCTTATCAAAAGTCAGTTGCCTTGAGGCTGACGACTTTATTTCTGGGTTTTCAGTTCTTTTCCACTGGTCTGAATATCTATCATTATGCCAAAACCGCACTGTTTTGACCATTGTGTCTGTATAATATGTGCTAACGTCGGGTAAAGTAAGCCCTCCCACTCGGTCCTTTTTTTTGAGAGTTCTCTGCTAATTTGAGGTCTTCCCTCTCCATATGAAGTTGGCAATCATTTTTTCCATTTTGTTGAAGAAAGATGAGGGCAATTGTATAATAATTGCATTAAACTTATAAAGTGCCTTGGATACAACTGACATCTTTACTATATTGAGTCTTTGGATCTACGAGCATGGGTTATTCTTCCATTTGTTGAGGTTAATCTTAGCTTCTTGTATGAATGTTCTGTAATTTTTCCTCATATAGAACTTTGGTTATTTTAGTCAAGTGTATCCTTAGATATTTCAATTTGTGTCTGGCTATTGTGAAGGGTGCCACTTTTTTTGTCTCCTCTTTTGTCATTTTATCTAATGTGTATAGCAGTCTGATAGACTTCTCATTGTTGATCTTGTATCCTGCCACTCTGCCATACTCGACTATTGTTTCCAATAGTTCCTTTGTGTGGCTTTTGGGTTTTCCATATATAAAATCATATCTGCAAATAATGATAGTTTCACCTCTTCCTTTCCCAGGCAAATACCTTTTATGTCTTTTCTTTGCCTTAAGCTGTTAACTAAAACTTCCAGTACAATATTAAATAAGAGTGGGAATGAGAGACATCCTTGTCTGGTCCCCCTTTTCAATGGGATTGTGTTCATCTTTTCTCTATTGACTACTACATTGGCTGTTGATTTTCCATAGATAGCTTGTATTGTCTTCAGGACTTTTCCTTCTTTGTTTATTTATTTATTTTGCAATTTGGTATTACAGTGAATGTCCTTTAATTTTGTATAATTAAAATAATTACTTTGGGGTCCAAAAAATATCAAATGGGAAACAGATGCCCTTTTCAACAAGTGGTGTTGGAAAAAATGTATATCTATCTGTAGAAAAATGAAGCAAGACCCTTACCTCACTCTATGCAATAGAATAAATTCAAGGTGGATCACAGATCTCGAAGTAAAACTCCAAACTATTAGAGCCATCAATGAGGGATGTGGGACCAACCCGAGAACACTGACACAGGGATTACATAGTGCAATATGAGTCCACTGAGGTAAGCTTAATAATAATTATTTAAAATGAAAAAGTGATATCAGGAAAAATCTACAGAAAATCCTGGGAGAAGGCCCAGATAGTATAACTGAGACAATACCAAATTCAGGGCTACATATAGTAACCAGCTAGGGTGGGACGCCATGATGTGGAGGTAAGATGGTGTTAAGTAGAGAGGGAATGGGGTACTAGCCCACCCAAGGGGAGTGTATTTTTTGTATCTCCACAGGAAAACAGGAACCAAACTTCAATAAGGTGTTCTTGGAAGTGAATGTAGCATGATGCAATGAAGCTGAGAACCAGTGGTGAGGTCTGAGAGCACAACACCAATTCCAACTATAGGGGCACCCACCGGTAGGCTATCATAAATAGGGTAGGGCACAAACACAGATGAGGCACAAATTGACAGGTGGAATAAACTGGAGATAAAACATCTGTGTACATCATTGAAAGAACTCACCAAGAGAGTAATAAGAGAATGCACCAACTAGGAAAGCATCTTTGGTAATGACAAATCAGATAAAGGTCTAATTGCTAAAATATACAATACCCTGGCTCACCCAACCTTCACGACAATATTCCCACTCAGAACTGCCAATGCAATGAGGAGACCATAAGACTGGCCCCAGTATGAAATACAGCTACCATCACTGACCCAAGACATTTTGGGATCAACACTGGAGAACAGGGTCAGGATTATACCCTATTTGACCCAACCACACTAAAATACTAAGGGTGTGTGACAGAACATGGAACTTCAGATCGAGCACTAAAGATATACTTTGTGACCAGAGTGTGACACCCCATCCCACTCAACCAGGAGACACTCCTAGAGGTCAGTGAACAGACCTTAAACTATTTGTAGGGCTTTATATTGTTATTATTATTGTATTTTTGCATGTACATCTACATGTTGGATATGCCAGAGGGGGGAGGTTGTTGATGTTTTCATTGTTTTCTTTTCTTTGCTTTCTTCATTATAGGATGCCATGTTTTGAGCAAGTTATTTTTTCTACAGGTCTATCTGGATGGGGTGGAAAGGCTGGGTGGTGTAGGGGTGGGGATGATGGGACTGATGGTACCAGGGTGGATGTAGGGCGTGGGGGCTGTTGGCTGATCCAGGGATGGGGAGAGTAGCATGTGGTTCAGGATCAGTGTCGGGGTGGGTGTGGAAGGTCCGATAGGGATTGATTAAGACTAATGTAATAGAGAGACAATATTGGAACCCAAATGGAGGTTGACGGGAGGAGGTATAGGGAAATAGAGAAAAGAACTGGGGAGTAAAGGGCATTTATAGAGGTTAAAGACAGGCATATATGTACATATACTCACATGATGAAGGGGAAATAGATCATATATTTATGCATATATTTATAGGCTTAGAATTAGGACAGCAGATGGGCATTAGACCTCCATCAAATACTTCCTCAGTGCAAGAACATTTTTTTCTATTAAATTGGCATTTCATGATGCACAGCTCCCTAATACGATCACAGAAAACATGTGTGCATAAGCAAATGTGGTAAAGAATGCTGATAGTGCTCAGCTATCAAAATATGTAGTGTCTTGGTTCTTAAAGACTTGAAAGTAAACAAGTGGCCATCCAGCTCAGAAGCAATAAAGCCCACAGGGAAAAAGTACACCAGCTTATGGGACCAAAGGATCAATTATAAGGTTTCAAGAACTAATAATCATTCATAACATTATATGCTCACTTTCCTGATATGATCGCTGACGACAAATATGTGTGTAAGAAAATGTGGTGAAGAAAGCTGATGGTGTCTGGTTATCAAAAGATGTGCTTCTGTGGTTTTAATGATTTGAAAGTAAATAAGTGGCCATCTAGCTAAGAAGCAAGCCCACATGGAAGAAGCACAGCAGTCTGTATGACCACGAGGTGTCAAAGGGATCCAGTATCAAGCATCAAAGATGTAAAAATATATAACATTATAAATGAGGGGGAGTTCAGATTGGGGACCCAAAACCCATCAATAAGTGAAGAGACATTCTCTTACAGAAGGGTTGTAACGAGGAGATGAGCCAATCTAGGTGCAGTGTAGTAGCAATGAAATGTTCTCAAATGCTTCCTCCCACCGACTATCATTATCCCAATTCTGCCAGACAGATTTGGCTAGACCAGGGGATGCATATTGGAGTAAAAAACGTAGAAATTTAGGATAGATAATCCCTTGAGACTAGTGGGGAGTGGTAACACTGGAAGGGTGGAGGGATGGTGAAGTAGAAAGGAGCAACAAATTTCTCAGAGCTACATGTGACCTCCTCTCTGGGGTGCGGACAACAGGGGGTGGGTGGTGGGTGAGTGAAGTGACATATTAGACAGTGTTAGATATGAAGAGGTAATAACAATTTGTAAGTTATTGAAAGTTTATGGGGGAGGAGGAGGGGGAAGAAAAGAAGGAGAAATATGGGGAGTGGGAATTAAAAAATAAAGAACTAGAGGAAAGAGGGGAAGAGGAGCTTATGTTGGAGGAGTTCAAGTAGATAATGTAGATGAATGTGGCAGCATGTGTACAAATATGCTTAATATGAACAATGTATTGAATGTTGTAAGAGCCCCCTATAAAATTTATATTTAAAAAAAAAAAACACGGCCAAACATCTGTGCTCTAATGGTCATGGCAGCACTGTTCACAATTGCAAGGAGTTTGAAAAAACCCAAATTTCCAAAAACGGAAGAATGGATTAAAAAGCTGTGGTACATACATACAATGGAGTGCTACGCATTGATGAAAAGCAGTGATGAATGCATGAAGCACATCGCAGCATAGGAAGAGCTGGAGGATATTATGCTTAGTGAAGTAAGCCAAGTGCAATAGGACACGCAAAACATGTGTACGCTGAGGGAAGTGTAGAATAATGCAAAAGGAGCACAAGGAAAAAGCTACTGTATACAGAAATTCCTGCGGGGAGGCCCAGGTACTATGGCAGGGGCCAGACCAAATCAAGTGCCACATATGGTAGCCAACTGGGGTGGGGGGAGATGGGATACTAACCCACCCAAGGGGAGCATATTGTTTATATCTCCACAGGGAAAGTGGGACCAAACTTAAACCAGGTGTTCTAGGATGTAAATGCAGAATGACAGCACGGAGCAGGTAGTCAGTGGAGGAGGAGTCTGAGTGCCCAACTCCAATCTCAACTACATGAACAGCTGCCTCTGCCCCCAGCGGAGTTTGTTTTGGAGGAAAGCACTGAAGCTGCAGCTCAGGGCGAGGGGCATGCCTGACCAGAGCACATGAGAAAAAATGAAGGGGGAGGAAGAAAGAATGGAGTACATCCTGCCTGGCCCACCAAGTCTTGTCAGAACTGCCAATGCACAAAGAAGACTATATGGCTGGCCCCACTATGAAACATGGCATCCTTTGCTGACCCAAGGTCCTGTGGAGACAACAATGGAGAAGCAGGGTCGGAATTGCACCCTGTCTGTCCCCACCACACCATGGCAAGACACTAAGGGTGTGCAGCAGAGTAGCAGGGAAAGTTGAGCATGCAGTTCCTGAGGGAGTGCCCAGGATATACTTTGGGGCCAGGGTGTGACACCCAATCAGACTCAACAGGGGATACTCCTGGAGGTCAGTGAAGAGATCTATAACTATTTACAGGTTTTTATTTTGTTATTGTTACTTTTTTTTACTAATTTGTATACATTTTTTGGACATGGGTTTTTTTTGTCATCATTTTATTTTCTTTGGTAGCTTCATCATTGAATGCCTTGTTTTTCTTGTACATATTGTTATCTCTGCAGGTCTATCTAGATAAAATAGTCTGGATGAACAGTTGGGAGGGAAAAACAATGGGACTGATGGTTCCAGGAAGACATGGGAGATGGGAAGATGAGGAAAAGGTGGTGGTATTGACCAACCCAGGGATAAGGAAACAAGTGATTCAAAATCAGTGATAAGGTGGGTATGAGGGGCTTGATAGGGATTGTTCAAGAGTGATGTAACAGAGAGGAATTACTGAAACCCAAATGAAGGCTGAGCATGATAGTGGGACAAGAGAAAAGTAAAAGCAAATAGAAGATAGAACTTGGGGGTAAAGGGCATTTATAGAGGTCCAAATATAGACATATACATAGGTAAATCTAAATGATGATGGGGAAATAGATCAATGTGCATACACATATAGGGTCCGTATTAAGATGACAGATGGCCATTGGACCTCCACTCAAATACTTCCTCAATGCAAGAACACTTTGTTCTATTAAATTGGTATCAGGGGGTGACCAGCCTCCTGATATACTCACAGTAAGGGTTCAACAGGCAGTTGTGTAGCGATAATTATTATATATTATAACACTGATATAGAGATCAGGAGAGAGAGAACATTAGGAGTTACATATATATCCTTTCCTGGTACATGCTTACCTCTGCCCTGCTAGATGGTCCACCTGGAGAGAAAGACAGAGGAGCAGCAGCCTGGATAGAGGCAGGCTGGAGTGAAGCAGGCTTCAGAGAGAGCCTCTATCTTACATCCCATCCCTTTATGGCCTCTAGAGCCAAGCCAGGCCCGTAACTATAGGCAAGAGCATACGTCACAGGAAGGGGTTGTGCCATATGCACACATTATATGAAAAGGAGCTATCAGACCCCAGACTCCTGGATGTGGCTAAGCAGGTTAGGCTACAGATCATTAACAACAGCATGTGAATCCAACTACAGGCTTCAAAGGAAGGGAACCATCATCCTAACAGAAGGGGAGTTAGCTCTGTGAGACAACACAAAGCCTTAAATAACTAGGAGTTTCAGGGAGAATAGCTAACTCAACTTCTATAACAAATGCTGGTAAAGTTTGCCTAATATTTGGAGTACAATAATTGTGGAAAAGTTCTGTCTTCATCCCACAAATTGGCATTCCATTATGCTCACAATCATTGAAGACAAATGTGTGCATAAGCAGAAGTGGTGAAGTAAGCTGATGGTGCCCGGCTATCAAAAGATATAGCATCTCGGGTCTTAAAGGTTTGAAAGTAAACAAGTGGCCAGCTAGCTTAGAAGCAACAAAGCCTACATGGAAGAAGCACACCAGCCTGTATGATCACACGGTATCAAAGGGATCAGTTGTCAGGCACCAAAGAACTAAAAATCATAACATTGTGTGCCCACCTTCCTGATAGGATCACTGATGACAAATGTGTACATAAGCAAATATGGTGATGTAAGCTGATGGTGGCCGGGTATCAAAAGATATAGCATCTGGGGTCTTAATGGCTTGAAAGTAAACAAGTGGCCATCTAGCTCAGAAACAATAAAGACCACATAGAAGAAGCACACCAGCCTGTGTGATGATGAAATGTTGAAGGGATCAATTATCAGGCATTAAAGAACTAAAAATGATATCATTATAAATGAGGGGGGTTACAGATTGGGGGCCCATCAATAGGTGAAACAACATCTCCTTACAGAAGGAGTAAAGGGAGGAGATGAGACAGTCAAGCTACAGTGTAGCAAAAATGAAATATGCAACCTCCCTCTAGTTCTTAAATGCTTCTAGCCGCCCACTATAATGATCCCAATTCTACCTTACAAATCCAACTAGACCAGGAGATGTACACTGGAGCCCCAGGAGCCAGAATCATGGGGAATTCATGACAGATGAACCCTTCAGGACCAGTGGTGAGAGTGGTGATACCAGGAGGGTGGAAGGAAGGAGGAGTAGAAAGGGGGAACCAATTTCAGGGATCTACATATAACCTCCTCCCTGGAGTATGGACAACATAGGTGTGAAGGGACACATTGGAAAGTGTATGCTATGACAAAATAATGATAATTTGTAAATTATTAAGTGTTCATGATGGAGGTGGAATGGGGAGGGAGAGGAAATAGAGGGAACTGATACCAAGGGTCTACGTAGAAGGAGGGTGTTTCAAGAATGATTATGGCAACAAATGTACAAATGTGGTCTGCATGCAATGGATGTATTATTGATTGTGATAAGAGTTGTTTGAGCTTCCAATAAGATGATTTTTTAATAGTGGTAAAATTTGCATTCTGTTGTACACAAGACCTCTATGAGTTGGAACCAATTTAATCACAACTAGCAGCACTAGCAATGAGGAATAGTGTAAGTTATATGGACCAGGCACTGCCATCTTTAGCACTGATGGAAGCCATACCTCTTCCTTCTTCCACATCCAGGACTTGTGCATCTCTTCCAGACTATGCTTACTTAGTATATCAGCTTTCTATCCAGCTCCTCCAGTTTGGAATCAATCAGTCAGAAACTATGTAGCTTCTTAAATGTGCCCAGCCATCACAGGAAATGCCAGCATACTCAACTTGGGTCCAGGCTTTGCCTTTTCCTTTATGTCTTAGTACTGTAACATTTCTGGCACATTAGCAGCAAAGTAGGATCATAACAGATGCTCAGGATTCAGAATACTTGGCAATAAGGAACAAGACTGTAGCCATTTGGAAGGGATTACGGAGAAGCCACAAGGAGCAAGACTCATTTATCTCAACCTTCACTCTTCAGATAGGGCACACAATTCCAATAATGGCCTTTCTAAATACGTTTAAGTCATTCTAAGGATGCTGGATTATGTAGGTAGAGATGACTTTTCATACTTTGTTTAATTCCCTAAGTTGCTGGGGGTGGGGTGGGGAAAACTGGGCAGTGACATATCTGACAATGGATTTAATCTCTAAAAATATATAGAAAACCTGAATGATTCACCACAGAATACATTCAGATGGCCAGAAACAGGAGGAAATACTTGTGATTGTGGGCCACTCAAGAGGTGCAAATCAAAACAACAATGAAATGCACATGAGTCCAAAATGAGTAGCAAAGTTTAAAGAAACAGAAAAAATAATATTAATAAAGGCACAAAGAGAAGGAAGACTTCATATACTATTTGTGACATTACAAAGCTGGTGTAATCATTGTAAATAGTAATATGACCCTTCCTCACAAAGTTAGGATTAGAAATACCACAATACCATAGCAATCTCCCTACATGTCTATAAAAAAAAACACACCCAAATAACACAACAGTCACTGGCATGTGTCAGTCTCACTGATAGAAACCCCGGAGGACAGAGCAGAACTGCTGCTTTGACTTTCTGAGGCTATAAATAATCAGGCGAGCAGACTCAATGCAGAACCATCAAATGGATTCTTACTCCTAGTGATCTTACAGGCCAGATAGAACAGCTCCTGCAGGTTTCCGAGGCTGCAACTCTTAAGATGAGATAGTTTCATCTTTCTCCCACAAAGAGCCCAGTAGTTTCAAACTGCTGGACTTGTAGCTAACAGTCCAACTTGCAACCCAGTGAACCACCATAGATCTTATATAAATAAGAACCACTACATGACTCAAGTTCATCAGAGCTCAATTTACACTAGCAAAAAAATAGAAAGAACCTAAATGCCCATTAAGAGAATAAATATCCTATGACCTATAAATACAGTGAAATACTCCATCATTTGAAAAGGTATCAATGAATACATGAAACATCTCATAGGATGGAAGGGCCTGGAGGACATTAGGCTGAGGGAAATTAGTCCGTTTCAGGGTCACTATGAGTCAGCATTGCCTAGGCTGCAGTGAATTGGGTTTTGGATTACTTTTATTATTTTCTTTCTGTAAAAAGTCATAATTATTTCCCCTAAAGTTGTTTTCACACCCACAGTATTACCGAGTTCTTCTCTATTAACCAACTTTAATTAGAATATCTTTCCTTTGGGTTATTATTAAAATTATAATTATCATATGCTTTTGGAGCAGTTTATAAAGTTTTTAATGTACAGTCTCATAATTAAGCAACCAAATAAGACATTATCATCATTCTGTAAGGGAGGAAATTGTGTTTCAAAACAGATAAATAATTTTACTCATATCACTCAATCTGTGTGTGCATTTGTTTTGATAGCAGGGGATCCACTAATGAAGAATTCAGGCAAAGTTCTTGCTCTCTGAGGAGTTAGCAGTCAGGTGCAGATGAACAGCTCTTATTCTGTAAATCAATGGGAATACATGATTCAAAGGACAGCAGCATGGTGTCTTGATACCTGTATCAGCTACCATGTTTCGAGCATGATGAGTACAAGCTGAAAAGACAAAGGAAAGAGAGATACTTTTTAAAAAACAGGTTGCATGTTCCCCATTTACATGAAATAACAAACTTTGCTACCAATTACAGAAAAAGCACTTTACACATTAGTGAAAACTGTTTAGGAAGTATCTTACATGAAGATTCTTATATTTGCTTTGGGGCTGATGATGTCTTAAAACACCCACACGAATGATTTTAGCTAACAATGTGCCAGAATCTATTATACTTGCTTTTATACCTTCCCACACATAATTGTATCCCTTCTTCCCTTAAGCTTGTTTTTCAGGTTGTAAAAAGATTGGAACACAATGTCTATTTCTATTAGCTTTCAAGACTAAGCTAATAAGATATACATCAAGCTGAGAAGGTATTTTAGAAGTTGGTGTTCATGCTTTAAAATGATGAAATCAAGAAAACAATATTCTTTGTAATGGAATTATATTTAAGATATACTTTTTATAAAGAAAATTTCTTGTACATATTAGTATATAGAAACCTTTTAACAGTCATACTTCTACTATATTTGCTACTTCAAGACATGTGATGATATATTAGTAGTATATAATAGTTTATAAGATTTTGCAATAAGTTTTGGCTTTCACATTTATGGAACTAACTCACGAGTTCAAAATGCTAGCTACATTTGTATATATTTTCTTTAAAATAATTTTGTTGGGGGCTCATACAAATCTTACCATAGAGCTGTTGTATGCAGACCACAATTGTATATTTATTGCCCTCATCACTCTTGAAACATCCTCTTTCTACTCAGATCCTTAGTATCAACTCTTATATTTCCCCCCCTCTCCCAACCCTTGCCCCCGCCAACATTAGTATATATTCTTTGAACAGGGATCCTGTATACTAGTATAGTGAGGCACAATTTGTAAGGAATACATGAAAACTGACTCTACTGTTAGCATACTGTTCAGTGGTGCTATGATGCTATGATGTTGGGAAGAAGAACCAGAGTGTACCTTAGAGTCGTGGTTCTCAATCTTCCTAATACCATGATCCTTTAATACAGTTTCTCATGTTGTGGTGACTCCCCAACCACAAAATGATTTTAGTTACTACTTCATAACCCTCATTTTGCTACTGGTATGAATCAGGCAACCCCCGTGAAAGAGTCTTTTGACCCCCCAAAGAGGTTGCAACCCACATATTAAGAACCACTGCCATAGGGGCAAAGGTGGCAAGACATGATGTTACATACTTTGGACATGTTGCCAAGAAAAACCAGTTGCTGGAGACAGATATTGTGGTTTAGTAAAGTAGAGGGGCAGTGAAAAGGAGAAAGGCCCTCAAGGAGATGGATTGATACAACAGCCACAACAATGGGCTCAAGCATAGGAACAATTGTAAAGATAGTAGAAGACCAGACAATGTTTTGTTCTGTGGCGCATAGGGTAACTATGGGTCAGAACCATACTTACCAACTTTATTACACTTAACAACAACAACAACAACAGCATGATGATAACGATGATTATCCAACATGACTCATGGTGGACAAGTGGCAATGACTCTTCCCAACTAAGACAAACTAAGGGAACAAAGTCAAGGATCTAATACCAAAAATTAACCCAATATGCCTTATAAATCAAGAGTGAATACTGCTGCACCTAATACTGAAAGATGAGACCTCAATTTTAGAAAACACTCAAAATAGTCACGATGGTCTGATACCTACCAACGATTGTAAAGATGACTTAGGGTCACACGGCACTTTAATCTGTTGAATATGGGGTTCTCAAGATTTGGAGCTAACAACAACAATGGCAAAAGAATGTATAAAAGGTCAAGGTAAAACTTCTCTCATTGCAGTTCTCTAAAGTCCATTTCAGTCCGCTTGCCTGCATGAATTAAGTTATCCATCAAGTTCCTAGACACGTATACAATATAAAAATATTTCTTTTTTTCTTTTGTTTTTTTAAATTTTTTTTATAAAAGATATTTCTAATAGTCTCAGAAACCTATGAGGTGCAGCAGTTCTGTCCTGTCCTGTGGAGTTGCTGTGAATCAGAGTCCGCTTGAGGGCAGTGAGTTTGCTTCGGTTTATCACCCTTTATATCTTTCACCCTATCAGGAAAATATAGTTGAAAGAAGACATATCAATTTGAATTTTATGATTGTGAAAAAAAAAATCAGTTCTGATTTACTTAAGAAGAAAAGTTCCAGTAGAACTGAACACCCAGGTTAGGGGAAGAATAGGGACCAGGAAGCTTTGTGAATTCACAGCATGTGACATTATGTATTCCCACTGAGAAAAAAAAAAAACTTGATTTCATTGGTTAGATAAGGAAACTTGTGACACTGTTGGCTTCTAACCAAAAGGTCAGGGGTTCAAACCACCAATACCTACATTTTAGCTACATAGATTTTCTGAGTACAAATCCATTTGTTGTCAATGGATTTGATTTTGTTTTTTGTTTGTTTGGGGTTTTTTTTGGGGGGGGGGCATCACTGCGCTCTGGTGGTCGTGGGAGCTACCCAGCCTTGCTCCTGGAGAGCTGCTGCTGGATTTGATCCGCCAAGCCAATGGGCTGCAGTCCTGCATTCAACCACTATGCCACCAGGGCTCAGCCCTAGATTTGGTTTTATTAGTGGGGGTGGGGTGAAGTCCAGACCCTCCCTTGATCATACAACACTAAAGTGCTTGGCTACTAATCTAAAGATTGACAATGGAAAACTGCCCACTGGTTCTGTGAGTAAAGAACCAGTTATCTGCTTCCATAAAGATTGCAGTCAAGAAAAATCGATAGTTTTCGGCCACAAGGGTTCTATGAATTATTCTGTTCTGTCACATGGAGTTTCTAGGTGTTAAAATCAATTGAATGACATCTAACAACACACCTTCTAATTTTATAAACTATGAAATAAGGAAGAGACCTTTCCCCTAGAGAAGGATACTACTAAAACAGAGCAGACAGAGACAAGAATGTGTTGTGCATGTATGACTACAGTAATTGTATGTCTCCAAGATGACCTGTAGAAAACATTAGGCCTTCCTGTCTCTGTGATCAAGAAAATGCAAGAGAAATAAAGGAAGTAGGGCCAAAGTCATTGGGATATCCACATTGGTTTCCTGGATTGTTCGCTTGAACTGTGAATTTTTCAGTTAGCAGCCAAGATCTTGAACTATGTGAACCTCCCAAGGGCTTATGGTCATCTTGTACTATTGAGTAATTATGAAAAGCATTGTGATCTAAAGTGATAATAATTAATTTCCCTTTACTGTCGATGAATGCAGGCCAGGGATTTGGAAGAGACTTGGCTGGCTAGCTTCTGGTTTCACTGCCTCTTGGAGTTGCACTTGGGTTCGATTGGGTCAGCAGTCATCTGAAACCTTGCCTGGAGGATTTACTTCCTTGGTGGATTTTCCTCAATGACTGACAAGCACAATTCTGCTCTGATACACAAGATGTGGCTATGACTTGGAATTAACTAGATGTCAGCATGTGGTGATAACAATATTCTGTGTTAAAACATTTCATGTATTCAGTCACTTTTCTCACTACTTGATTGTCAGCTAATATATCCCACTTTTTTTTTCTTGTGCCATTTGAGAAGTCTCCCTAACCTGCTCCTGATAAAAAATGTGAGAGATGCTTCCATTCTAAGAGGACGAGAGGAAAAGCAGGCTTGTCAGGGATTTGTGACAAATATTTTAGAAGACCCCAAACCTCCAGATGCTTATATGAGTTTCAAAGTAGTATGCTAGTTTCCAAGTCAGAAGCAAGGGACTGGAGTAGTTAACTTGTCAGCAAAGAACAGAGACATGGAAGCCGAGGATCCCTGTCTTGACTGGTAATAACATAACTTTATCCCTGAGATTCTGTAAATTCTAGAGGGCAATGAATGTGTGATCCCAGTTGAGAATTTCATTACTTGAACCAACTACAGGTGATAATACAAGGTCAGAGTTATAACAGTGAGAATAGATTGGCTCCAGTTGGAGTGTCCAAGCAGCACGAAGAATACATTGATCAAAATTCCACAGCACCCCACTCTTCACTGGTGAATTGTGTTTACCAGCAACAGCAGCAGGTTAGATTATCAAAGTTAGTGGTGTGCTCTTGGGAGCAGAAAAGAAAAGCATATTTTACAATTGATGTATTGGGAACAAGCTGTGCTCTACGAACTATTCTGTGCCCTACACTGTTTATTATTAGCACTTTACAAAAGAAAGTAGCAGTGTAGCAAGAAAGTCATTCCTATGGAACTTGGATATAATTGTATTTATAAAAATAACTAATGTTCTTTGCCTCCTGAAATTCTTCAGATTGTTTTCAGTGATTCACAGACCCAAAGTGTTATAAGAGAATGAGAGATAGTTTTGAGTTTATTCTACAGCCTATTTTTCAAATACAATCACATATACAAGAAACCAGGTATATAATATATGCATGCCGAGATTAATTGAGTTCCTCAAAACTTTGGGGGAGGGTGGCCTGGAGATGGGGAAATAGCATACAGAGAGAGATTGTATTGAAAAATGTAGAGTCTCCCAGGGACATTATTTTTATGTCCTAAATTGATGAAATATTGTCCATTTTCCTTTACACTGTGCTAAGCAGTACTATTCCTAATGAGTAGAGTATATCACATCATACATTTGGAAGAATTAAGGGTTTCCTTGCTTTCTCTTTATACGAAATTTGAAGCTGCATAAATGTCTTAGTTGGGTTGACTAGAGAAACAAATTTATTGACACTCTCATGTGTGTGAGAGTTTTATATCAAAGAGCAGTTGTTTATTGAGAAAATATCCCAGCCCAGTCCAGATCATGCCCATAATTCCAATATTAACCCATATGTCAAATGCTAGTCCATCAATTCATCTTTAGATGTATGCAGTACATGCACTGATGTCAATCCAGGAAAGTCACAAACCTGTGGGTGGAATGTCCTGTGTATCCAATAGCGGTGGATGCTTCTCCTGGGCTCTGGCTGCCATCAGTGTGGCTCCTTGTAGCTTGTCAAGAGGAAAGTGTATCAGAGAGAGAGAGGGTCCAGAGTTCAGTGAGTTATTTATCTCTGTTGTGCCTCCAAATGAGGTCATCAAACTGCAATCTGATTGACAAGCTAAACGCCATCCCTTCACACTTAATACCTTCAAGTTGACAGAAAATCATGTTACTCCAACAATAAAGAGCTTCCTCATGGGACTTTGTTTTTCCTGATCATTCACTAGACGCTCTTCAAGTTTGTCATATTCTACATGAATGCTGAATTTATTTATGTTTTTAAGAAAAATCCTACGAGGATGGTGTTATGTCAACAGTACATCAGAGGCAACTAAGTAAATATGTAATAAGAATGTCAAGATCAGTGAAAGCAAAGAAAGAGTGAGAAAATCTCTTAGAGGAGCCTATGGAAACCAAGAGCAAACTTCAACACCTAGAAAGTAAGATGCATATTCTTCACATATTGAAAGGCATGAATAAACATGTATCTGAGCAAATGGAGAACTCCTATAAATCATACTGAAAAAGAAAGCCAATGCAAAAAAAAACAACCCAAACCTAGAATTTAACAGGGATTTCATGAAACAAAGGGAGAGTGTGATAGGTAGGTTTGTTGTGCCAACATAACCAAAGAATATAGGTAGGTTTGTTGTGACAGCATGTCCAATGACCACATGTAAGATCAATTGAAGAGCGGAGATAGAAATGGTAGGGCAAGCCCCACCCTGGTGCTCTTGCTCTTGGATCTTCGGACCAGTCAGCTGCCTTGTTTGTTCGGTGCCTTGATCTCCAAGTGACACTACCCATGGGACACCTAATCCGTAGACTGTTGCTGTGAGTTGAGGTTCCTTCAAGCCCTGCTTCCCCACGCTCCTGGAATATACATCTCTTGAACTGGAGACTGTTGAACTCTGTCATCTGGCTGACTGCTGGTGACCTACTTTGCTGTTTGCTGCTTGTGGCCAGATAGCCTGAATTGCTCTGCAGAGGACTTCTTGGTGGCCCTCAAGGCTCCAAGGACTGCCAGTCTTCTAGCTGTCTCACACAAGTGAGTTGCACTGAGTCATTTGTACTGCTTTATAGATTAGCTATTTATTTCTTATTTTATATATATATCTTTCTATCTATATAAATATAGAGAGAGAATTATTAGTGTCCTGGTTTCGTTTCTCTAGAGAACTCTGTCTAACACAGAGAGAAATCATTCTGATGACCAACAAATATTTGAAAATCATGAAATTTTATAATTAATTAGAAGAATGAAAATTAAAATCATATTGAGACATTACCAGAAAACTACAAATTCTAGAAAGAAATATTGAAAGATAATGCTGATAAGGATGTAGATAGAATAAGGAAAACTATCATAAAATATGGGTGAGGTTATAAATTAGTAAAACAATTTTGGAAACAATTTCAACCCAGCTGTTAAACTGAATATATATATATATATTTTTTTGATAGACATTTTGCTATAACAAAATATACAATATATATGTGTGCACATGTTCTTCAAGAGATATATACAAATGTGCATATTATTTGTAGAAACTTCATACTGGAAAAAGTCCAACTATATATCAGGAATAAAGTGTATAGGATATTATTAAATACTGAAAGAATAGAATACAGTATATCTGTAAAAATGAGTAAACCATCCATGTGGCTAAAACAAACATAATTTTGATTAATGAATATTTAACGTGAAAAAAGTACTCTGAGTTGATTTGTGTGAATTTTAATACAAGTCAATTTATAACATAATGATTAGTAATGTATGCATTAATGGAAAATTACCTTAAAAAAAACAAGAAAAATACTTACTTTGGGGAAGAGGGTGATGATATATGGTCTAATGTATGGCACTGGTCATGAGGAGTAAATCTAAAATATGGACAATACGGTTTCTTGACTGGAAGGATGATTTGAAAACTATTTGTTTTGCATTTTGCAATAATTCATTAGGGTATACACTGCTGTTTTTTTCACTTCAGAACAAAATATTTTAATATAAAATATGCACTATTCTATTTAAACTTATTTTATTTCATATGTTAAAAGAATAAAGGATACTGCAATGTTTCATTTCATTTTCTTATGAAAGAGAAGCTGTCACAAGTCAGGATAAGTCCATGGAGCAAGAGACCTTTAGGATCCCATCTCAGATACACCTAATTTGCTAAATCCTTAATTAACATGAAAATGAAATACAATGTTATAGTCAGAAAAAAGTTATATTTACCAGGGGTGGTTGGGACTTCTTCTTTAATTACAAATCACACATGCTTTCCATTAAAGTCTTTTTGCAGCAGGCAAGACTATAATCACACCCAGTACTATGCAGTGTCCCCATTGTGCTATTAGACAGGATGGTAATTAACACGGTCACAACTATAGCTGTCAAGCATGAAATCAGTGCTGGATGTGTTTCTGACCCAGCTGCTAGCAGCATGGGATAAAAGAATGAAAAATATATCCAAGGAATCAACCTCCTTCATCAAAACGGGGCTGTCTCTGAGCAATAGTTCAGTAGTTTTATAAAAAACAAACACAGCAACCCCTAATTGCTACCTTGAAAATTCAGACAGAAGGCTCTATTCCATACTTAACCTATGGATTACGTGCAGGTGTTCTCAATGCCTGCCAAAAGCATAGTGGGAGGTACTTTGGGAAAGAGAAAAGAGATAAATGTATTCTCTCTGAATACACAAAAGAATCACATTATTTGTCAAAATTAGTGACAATCAAGAGCATATCTCAAGTCTCAAAATTGTTTTTAAAAATTGTTTTGAATGTATATAAACTACAAACTAAAAACAAATGCTACACAATGAAAATCATGAACAGCAGTGAGCCATAAATATAGAAGAACAAGTCATCTGCATCAAAATGTTGAATGCTTCTACTGCCACTGGATCCACATGTCTTTCCACCCACTAGCCTGTGACCCTGCATTCTGCATCATTCCTCGTATTTCATGCATCCGAAGAGGAATTTATATTTGGTATCAGACAAATGGGTTAATAGCAGACCTTCAGACTTGATCTGGACTGGACTGAGTGATTTTCTCAATGTTCAATTGCTCTTGTATATAGACCTCTTTCTTTTATTTTTTTTCAATCATTTTATTGGGGGCTCATACAACTCATCACAATCCACACATACACCTGTTGTGTCAAGCACTTTTGTACATTTGCTTTCCTCATCGTTCTCAAAGCAGTTGCTTTCTACTTGAACCCCTGGTATCTGCTCCTCATTTTTCTGTCCTTCCCTGTTCCCCTTCCCCCATGAACCCTTGATAATTTATAAATTATAATTGTATCGTATCTTATACCCTCCAACATCTCCCTTCACCCACTTCTCAATTTTCTGTCCTCCAGAGAGGAGATTATATGTAGGTCCTTGCAATCTGTTCTCCCTTTCAACCCCACTTTCCTTCCACCCTCCCATTATTGCCCTTCTCACCACTGGTCCTGAGGGGTTCTTCTGTCTTGGATTCCCTGTGTTTCTATTTCCTATCTGTATCAGTGTACCTCCTCCAGTCCAGCCAGATTTGTGAGGTAGAAATGGAGTCAGTGGAGAGGGGGAGGAAAAGAGGGGGGAAAGCATTTAAGAACTAGAGGAACATTGTGTGTTTCATAATTGATACACTGCCTCCTGACTGACTTGTACCCTCCCCAGTCTTCTGTGAGGGAATGTCCAGTTGCCTACAGATGGGCTTTGGGTTTTTCCACCCTGCAATCTCCATCATTCACAATGATATGATATTTTGTTTTTTGTTGCCTGATAATTGATCCCCTCAACACCTTGTGATCACCCAAGCTGCTGTGCTTCTTCTATGTGGGCTTTGTTGCTTCTCAGCTAGAGAGCCGCTTATTATCTTCAAGCCTTTAAGGCTTTAGACTCTACATCCCTTGATAGCCTGGCACCATCAGCTTTCTACACCACTTTTGCTTATGCACCTGCTTTGTCTGCAGCGATCATGTTGGGACAGGCTTTTTCTTATACACATATGAATGTCTTTTGGATTTGTTTCTCTAGTCATACTAGACTTACATACTTCACAACTTCAAACTTTTCTCCATTCATCATGATGTTATCTATTGGTCAAGCTGTGAAGATTTTTTTTCTTTATTTCCACACTGAAGACTATAATATCTGACCTCCATTAGTAAGTGCTTCAAGTTCAATTCATCTTCAGGAAGTAAGATTGTGCCATCTGCATATCATAGGTTTTTAGAATTTAATCTTTCTACAACCCTAATACTGTCTTCTTCTACATATACTCTAGTTTCTCAGATTTTTGCTTTAGATACAAATGAATAAGTATGGTGACCAAAGAAGATTGAAAAATATCTGATATATGTGTATCAGAAAACCTAGTGGCAATATTCCCCAAATTTACTTCAAATTCAATGCTATCCTTAACAAAATTCAAGTTGGCAGTTATAGCTTGAATAACAAGGTGATACCAACATTTTTAATAAAAATGTAAGATATTCAGATTCATCAAAACACAATTTTAGTCTCACTCCTAGACTCTATCCTTTCAGTGCATGCAATATTCATCATAGTCCACATTAGAAGGATTAGATATAGAAATCCCACTAACTGACTTAGACTTTACCTAAACCCACCTGCAGCATATTTAAGGAACATGGCATGCTGTCTTGGAATTAAGGCTGAAATGAGTTGCTGGGGGAAGTGTAAGACTGCTATCCTAAGTTTATGGAATTAATAGTCAATGAACTTTGATTCAAAGATTCTTTGATTCAACTTTGAGGGTGCTCAGTGAATGGTGCACTAGACTACCATACATTTAATATTTCAGTGCTCTGTTTGATTTCTTATGACATATACTTTCCTGGTAGGAATGATTCTTCCTTTAGAAATGAGGGTTATTGAAAATTTTATCCTCACCAGCAAAAATTTTTGTGTACAGTCACTTAAGAGTTTAATATATGCAAGTCAACAATTCATGTATTCCAGTCTGAAGTCATAATACACTTATATGATTTCCATTTCTCAGCAGTGATTTAAATTCTATGCCATTGGCTAATCAGTGACACTATCAATAGAATTAACTTGTACCTCAAGGGGATGATTTATAATGTTCTCTATAATAAAATGATGAGGACTCTAAAGATATTTATATCAAAGATATTTACATTAAAACCAGAGATATTTATAAACCATAGATATATTAACATATTGGGGGGTTCCACTTAATTCTAGCTGCAATAAAAGAATGGTTCTTATGATATGGCTCTACTTAATACTTATGTAAATAATAAAATCCAAAGGGGAAAAACACTGTATCAGAGTTTAAGTTGTGAGCACTCAGTTTTCAGAAGACTATGGATGACAATGGGAACTGAAAAGCCACATGGATTACGCCTCTGATGAATTGTCCAGGGATGTGAACAGGCTTTGCTATCAGACAACATTGTAGAACTGTCACTTGTGGCAGATTTTCTTGTTAGGTGCCCTCAGGTTGGTTCCTGCCCATAGTGACCCTATTTGGTGTGAGGAAAATCAACCACAACCTGGTCCTGCACCATCCACACAATTGTTCTTATGTCTGAGCTCATCGTTTCAGGTAAGCTGTCCACCTGTCTTTCAAGGGCCTTCTCTTTTAAATGTGCCCTCTGCTTCGCACTGCATTCTGTCCTTCTCCAGAGACGGATCCTTTCTGATAACATGTCCAAAGTACAGGAGATGAACTCTCACCATATTTGCCTGTCAGGAGTACTCTGGCTGTGCTTCTTCCAAGATATATTTGACAGAAAAATCCATGGTTCCTTCAATTGGGGGCGGGGGGTAGTACCATAATCAAAATGCATGAATCTTTCAGCCTTCTTATTCCATGACCAGCTTTCACATGCATATGAGGCAATTGAAAATACCATGGGTTGGGTCAGATACCCACAGTCTGCAAAGAAGCATGTAGCAGATTTAACAAATGCAATACATCCTTTGATCTCCTGACTGCAGCTTTCAAGAGCATTGATTTGAAGTTCAAATAAGAATAAATCCTTGACCATTTCCATCTTTTCTCCATTTATCCTGATGTCACCCACTGGTCCACTTGTGAAGAATTTGATCTTCTTTACATTGAATTTCAATCCAGAATGAACACTGTAACCCTTGATCTGCATCAGAAAGTACCTCAAGTCCTTCTCACTTTCTGTGCATCACAATATGCCATCTTCCAATCCTGATGCTGCACTCCTCTTTATATAATTCAGCATCCTTGATTATTTGCCCAGAATACAGATTAAATAAGTACAGTGAGAGAATATAAGCCTAACACAAACCTTTATTGATTTTGAAACTTGCAGTATTACCTTGTTCTCACTACCTCTTGATCCATGTACAATATAGTGTTCTAGAATTCCATTCTTCTCAAACCTATCCATAGTTTATTATGATTCATACTGTCAAAAGTGTTGGCATAGCCAAGGAAATATAATCAAAGATCTCTTTGGAAGGCTCTGGTTAGAGCCAAGATCCATCTTACATCAGCAATGATATTTTTTATTCCATGTCTCTTCTGAATCCTACCTGAATCTGACAACTCTCTGTCAATGAACTACCACAACCACTGTTGGATGATCTTCAGAAAAATGTTACTTGCATGTGATATCAATGATATTGTTCAATGATTTAATTGTTCTGTTGGTTCCCCTTTCTTCGAATAGGTACAAATATTGATCTCTTACAGTCAGGTGCCAAGCAGCTGTCTTCCAAATCTCTTGGAATATATGAGTAAATGCTCCATCAGCTTATTGAAACATTTCAATTGGTATTCCATCATTTCCTGGAGGCTTGTTTTTGGCTTATACTTTCCTTGCAGTGTGAACTATTTCCTTCAAAACCATTGGTCTTTGATCACATGCTACCTCCTGAAATGGTGAAAAAATGTGTTAGGACAAAAGTAAATTTTGTTTTAAAACATTCCTTTGTAAAATAAGGTTGGATTCCACATATACTGTAAAGCATTCAAAATATTATTTATTGCTCTTTTATATCTTAAGGTTGGAACTATCTAAGGACAAGGTATTATCACTTTTAGGTTAAGAAAAAATATTTAGTGATTTTATTCCACATTTCAATGATATAGCTGATTAAACGGACACAGTCAAAATTACTTTATCTTAGTGAATATTTTCCCTGCATTCATTTTTATTCATGTACATTTTGGAAAAATATACACAATAAAACATTCTCCAATTATACAACTTCCACATGTGTAATTCAGTGCCATTGATTAAACTCTCATTATTGATGTCCTTTTCCATATTACTCCACATCAGTGAATATTTAGAATGAAGATTTTAGAATGTTTGTACTTGAGGCTATATATTGCAAAAGAATATTTCTTAAAATAAAATTTTTTACCACTGGCTTAGCTATACCAGTATCTTTGCTTAAGTGTGAAAAGTGTGTCGATGCAGACATTGCATTCATAGATCAAAGTTTTGGATTCTTGCATGCAATACAAATTTACCCTGATTTACAACATAAATACTTTAGGTTATTTTCCTTTAGTTTTCAACTTACTCCAATTACTCTTTGATGCTTTCTACCATGTAATTCCCTGGTAAATCATTAAAATGGGGGGGGGATACATATGATATTGGTGTTTCTTGCCTTCTACAAAGTGATCTGATCTACCATAATAAAAATATTCCCAAATAAAAGTAGTAGACTTCTACTTTACATGACGAGATGTTCAAAATAAAAAGTTGCATTTTCTGAAGCTCTATATTTAGAATATGGCTCACTGTAACATTTTTTTTTGGGGGGGGCATCACTGCTCTCCGGTGGTGGGAGTAGGAGGCTCAGCCCCACTGCTGGAATTGAACCTCCGTCCCAGTGGGCCGCAGTCCCGCGCACAACCACTACGCCACCGGGGCTCAGCCCTCACTGTAACATTTAAGACTTGTTAGTGACATAACTAAAATTTGCAAGGATTTATTGCCAAATAAACTTTGACCAGATAAGCTAAATAGAAATAGTTTATGTAAGAGGATTCTATCAAAATATCCTTTGTTTAGAGTATATTGTTTAGATCATTTCAGACATATATAAAATATTAATGATAGTTTGAATCTGTAAATATAGAAATAATTCTAATTAAAGCATTCAGATAGAATACATGATGCTCCGTTAATTTTTATTTTCAGATAGAGACTAAATAAATGTATGTTAAAATTAATGTAGCTGAATAACATTAATATTATATCATTTGCTAACTCATGACTTCTTTCAAACTCATGGGTACTACAATATCTATCAAAGACAAGAATGTACTAAAGCATATTGTAAATGTACTACTATAGAGTTTTGTTTGGGGACAGTGACTCAAAGACTTTCTCCTCTTTACTTTCACTGTCTATCTCTTTGTTAGATACCTTATATTTCCATGTGATTTGCTTTCCAAACCAAGCACTAGCATGTGAGAATCTTATTCTTTTTTTTTTTTTTGCTTATTCTTATACTAAATGATGACTGCTGATCAACGGGACTTATGCTCTTTATAAAAAGCATTACAAAGAAAATCATCGTCTAGCTTCCAATGATGTGAACCTTCTCAATGCACTCTGTAGTCGAGGGCCCACCCTGAGCAGGTCATCAGTTGATGCTTGATCTTTCTGGAAATGAGTTGCAATTCCATTTATGTTGGAGGGAGGAACAGAAGTATCACTCTTGACCATGTGTGAACCATCTTTTTATTCCTATGGCTTTCTTTACAATTCCTCAACTAAGATTTCAATAAATGAGCTCAACGGATAAAAAAGTTAATGAAGCTTAAATTTTTTTAAGAAACAGAGTTTAAATAGAGATTAGCAAATATGTATTATTTGATGCAAAATCAAAGGGGAATTAAGTAAAAATTGACTCAATAATTGTGAGTTTGGGCTTTGCTTTTTATATTGATGTATTGATAAGGGCAACTGAAGAAGAATTGGTGCATTTGAATTTAGTGCTAGAGAAAACGATTGAATGTACCATGGACTACCAAGGTCTGCCTTGGAAGGAATACAGTCAAAATGCTCCTTGTAAGCTCCTTGAACTGGTTGACAGAACATGTTTTCCCTATAAAACCATGTCCAAATTATGGAAGATGAAGTCTTGATATCTTGCAGAACAGAGAGGTGTGGATTTTTAGCAGTCCCTAGTTTTTTCAATATTCTTTGATAGCAATTCAAATGCATCAATTCCTTTCTGTTCTTCCTTATTTAAAACTTCCCTAATATGCTTCCTTAATTGTGAGACTTGTTAGTTTTATGAGACTATTGAAACAAATTGTCAAACACAGCATAGATGTGGAATGGTGAGGGAGGAATGATTTTTTTTCAGAATCCATAAAGAAGGCTAGAACTCGGAGGTTTGTCTGACCCCTGTTTTCAGTAATAGAAGCCAGAAGCAGTCAGACACGACCACCTTGATTGCTGTTTACTGAAGAGATATGCATGTATATGCTCAGGTGAGCACTGTTAGCAGGAAATGGAAACAAACTAAATGTGCATCAGTAGAAAGATGGGTCATGTGTTCATCAAGAAACATCTTTGCATTTTCCTCTACCACACCTTGCACTAACAACATCTTAAGGTGAATTTGAACAAATGGTTTGTGGTGTAGACACATCATTTATTAGGAGGTGTTTCTGCTTACTTAATCCATTTTACCAAAAAACTGTTAGAATACACAGTTAAGTAATCTTGATTTGTGTTTGCAAAGTATTTGATTATGTTCTTTTGTATTTTTATTGCCCAAAAATTTAACTGTCAGTAATATACATATAAAATTTTATCTTGGTCCTTGAAGAAGCATAAGTAAATAAAAACAGAGATTAATGATGTGGTTGGGATTTTTAGAAATATAGGTGATGTGGCATTTGGGGATGTGTCAAAAATTCTATATTTTCTCCATGGTTTAATATATCTGCACTATTGAAAAAATCCCATCTTTTATCAGAGTGTGGGACATATAAAAGTGAACTTCCAAAACTAA
>PVJH01020099.1:0-41420 GCA_004026705.1 Nesogale talazaci | reverse complement strand
GCCTCCGACCACCTCCCCTCGGCTTTGCCGCCCGTCCGCGGCGGCCCAATAACTTTGTTCCCGGAGCCCAACCGCTTTGGGTTCCGTGTTCGGTCCTGACCCGGCCGCCGCGGCCACCATGGGCTCTACTCGGGGAACGTGGCGCCCCGGGTCACCTGACCGATCAGCGGCGCCCTCCCAGTCCACGGCGCTGCGCCTGGGCTGGGCTAGGGAGCCTGCAGGCCAGGAGCTAGACTAGATGCCTGGACCCCTACGTCCAGGCAAACCGGGTGGCAAGGGAAGTGATTTGCTTTCTTTTCTTTGGAGCTTAGTCCCTATCCACTCCTCATCCGAGGAGCTCTGGTGGCGCTGTGCTTAAAGCGCTTCGCGTGATCCCCAAAGCCAGCTCCTGCTCCAGCCGTTTGTTCTGCGGGTGGCAGTCCGCTTCCATAAACTTGTGCAACCTCGAGAAAGCCTATATTCTACCCGCTCATATAGTGTCAGGAAGGGTTACAATAGACGGGGACTCCCCATTCAGACCACCCCAGTTTGCTAACATGGATGACTTTTTTTTTGCCCTACTTCAAAGACTGTAATTTTAATATTACAAAATGACTTAAAATTCCATTTATATTCAGTCACATGTGCAAATAGTGTTTGAACGTACTTTATGTTCCTGGGTTTTTTTCCCAATAGGCCAACAAATGTCAATTGGGAGGCTTGAGAGGTTGGCAAAAGAATGACGTTAATGCTGTATGTCTTCTCTTCCCCCGTCACATATTCCATGTTCCTTGTGATTCTTTTACCCAGACATGAAAATAAAAGCTGCAACACAAGTTCAGAAACACTGAAACAGACCGAATTGAGAGGCGGATTCTGGCTTATTGCTAGGGTACTGCTGGAACATTTACAATTGAGAAGACACTAACGAGAAAACATGAAGCGTTCCGCTCAACACATAGACAAGTGCATAGGGCTGACGTGCAAAGTAGAGTTTCTACCCAAATATGTGAACAGTATAAAATGCGAGTGAAGGCGCTTAGAAATTAAGAAGAAAGGAAGATGGGCAAAGTAACGGCATAACTGACCCTCCAGGCGCCTTAAACAAAAATTGCAAGAAGAATGTTCCTTTTGCGTTATTTACAAGTGAAAGGTCCCCTCAGTCCTTAGGATAAGGGCACGCGTTACCCAGGTGACATTTATACTTATGAGAGAAGAAAAGGGCCTGAGAATGCTCCTTCCAGCAGTTTCTTGTTGTTAGGTGCCCTTGAATCGGTTCCCACCCATAGTGACCAGAGGCACAACAGAACAAACCACTGCGCGCCATCCTCACAATTGTGGCTGTGCCTGAGTCGGGGATTGCAGCCACTGTCAGTCCACCAGGTGGAGGGCCCCTCAATCAAGCATGATGTTCTTCTCCAGGGACTGGTCTCTCCTGACAACATTTTCATGTAAGATGAAGTCTCGGCACTCTTCTAAAGAGCCATACGTTTTCTGTCTTTTCTCTTTCCCCCCTCTGGCATCACTGCCCTGGTGGGAGCAGGAATCTCAGTCTTGCTCCTGGAGAGCTGCTGGAGGATTTGAACCGTGTGGCAGTCATGTGCTTATGTTAATTTCACGATTGAGAGGTAGGGGTGGAGTCTAGCCTTTAAATCTGGATATAGCCATTGAGTAGCCAATGAGGCCTCCATGTGGGCATGGCTTTCTCCAGATACATCTAGGAAATCTTGTGATATTTCCCTCGTGGAGAAGAAAAGCTATCTCCCCGGTTGTTGGGAGTTAGTCTCAGAGACAATTTATCATGGACAAGACAAGATGGCAGCGTCCCAGGAGCTGGGGGAGCAGGAGGAGAAGCCACACAGCCTTACCCTGATGGAACCAGACCTCTGAAGCTGGAGAAGCCATGTGGAGACCCCTGCCAGTGCGGAGTTGCTTCTATCACTGCTGGATGCTGTTGATGGACCCTGAGCCCTGGAAGCGAGGAACCGTGGGGAGACTCCTGCCAGCGCTGGGACTCTGCACCCAGTGGCCTGTGACTTCACGAGTCGGAAGGAGACTTTATAGACTGATATCAGGCATGTGGATTAATATTGGACTTATGACTTTGAACTGGACTGGGCTGGGATGCTTTCTCAATGTCCCATTCCTCTTGTATATAAACCGTACCATTATATCCATATGCGTGTCCATGGATTTGTTTCTCTAGTCTACCTGGACTAACACAAACTGTCGACCCTGTGGGCTGCAGCCCCGCACACAACCACCGTGCCACCAGGGCTCAGCTGAGCCATCCATGTTCTAAGACAGATGTGTTTGTCCTTTTGGCAGTCTATCCTGCTTTCAATAGTCTTCCCAAGCACCACAATTCAAACACATGGATTCTTCTTTGGTCTTTTTTAGTCAATGTCCAACTTTCACATGCATATGAGGCAATAGGAGGCTTGGATCAGTCAAAGCTTAGTCCTCAAAAACCTTGCTTTTCACTGTTCTAAAGAGGTCTTCTGCAGCAGACTTACTCAAGGCAGTGCTTGTTTTGATCGACTACTGCATCCGTGAACATTGATTGTGGATTCAAACAAGATGAAGTCATTGACAACGTCAGTCTATTCTCCATGTGTCGTGCTGTTTGTTACCTGTTGGTCCACTTATGAGGATTTGGGTCTTCTGTAGATTGAGCTTTCATTCATACTGAAGGCTGCAATCTTTGATGTTCATCAGTGTGCATACGGCAGGTTGTTAATAAGCCTTCCTCCAATCCTGGTGCCACTTTCTTCTTCAGATAAGCCAGATCCTCTGATGATTTGCTCAGTGTACAGATGCAATAAGTATACTGAAAGAATACAGCCCTGCACACTCCTTTTCTGATTTTAAAGGCGCATTTCCTAGTTCTGGTCACACGGATGACTCTTGGTCCATGGATGAGTTCAACATGGGCACAATGAAGTGTTCTGGAATTCCTCTTCTTGTCAAGGTTATCCATCGTTAATTATGCACACACTCAAGTGCCTTGTCATAGTAAAACACAAGTAAACATTCCTTTTAATTATGTCATTTATGGCATAATAAACCATATGATTTTGGGGTGCATCACTGCCCTCTGTTGGTCATGGGAGCTACCCAGCCTTGCTCCTGGAGAGCTGCTGCTGGATTTGAACCACCAAACCTGTGGGCCGCAGTCCCGCACTCAACCACTAAGCCACCAGGACTCAGCCCTAAACCATATGATTTTATGATTCAAAATGGCCAACACTAGCCCATTTCAACTCATGAACACCTAGAGTATGGATTTTTATGCGTTCCATATTTAAAAAAAACTTTATTGGGGTCTTGGATAACTCTTATCCTAATCTGTACATCCTCCATGTATCCAGCACACTTACACATATGTTGTCATCATCATGTTAAAATCATTTTCTTTCTACTTGAGCCCTCAGCTCCTCATTTTCCCTCCTCACCCACCCACACTCCCTCCCTCATGTACTCTCCATTATTTATTAAAAATTTCCCTGTGTCTTACACCAACCACTTTTCTGCTATCCATCCCCTTAGGAAGGGGCTATATATAGATCATTGTGATTGGTTCCTCCTGTTCCCCGCCCCCCTTCCATCCCTTCCCCTCCTGGTATCTCTATTCTCATTATTGGTCCTGAGGGGTTCATCTGTCCTGGATTTCCTGGGTTAAGTTCCATTTTACTTTTGTTGAATTCCAATTTTCCTACATGTGGCAGAAATGTACTTGTGTCAATTTCATGATTGGGAGTTTAGGGGTGGAGTCTACCTTATCAATCTGGAGATAGCCAATGAGTAGCCAATGAGGCCTCTGTGTGGGCATGGCTTTCTCCTGAGATTTCTAGATAATCTCGAGGTATTTCTCAACCGGAGAAGGGAGGCTTGACTGAGTCCCCGAGAGACGATCTACTGACAAGATGAGATGACAGCATGCTGATCCATCCTGATGCCTGGAGAATGGAGGAGCCGGAGGCGAGGTCACATGGGCTTGCCCTGATGGAGCCAAACCTCTGGGGCCAGAGAAGCCATGTGGAGACTCCTGCCAGTAATGAGATGCTTGGGAGGCCATCAGGAAATCCTTGCAAGCGCTGAGATGCCTCTACTGCTGCCGGATACACAAGACTCTGCACCCACTGGCCTATGATTGTCCTGGTATCATTGCACGTGCTTCATAAGTCGGAAGGAGGCTTTATAGACTGGTATCAGACACATGGGCTTGTATCGGATTTGTGACCTTGGACTGGACTGGGTTGGGATGCTTTCTCAATGTTCCATTCCTTTTGTATATAAACTTTTTCCTTATATCCATACGTGTGTTTACGAATTTGTTTCTCTGGTCTACCTGGACTAACACACTAGATTCATATTTCATACACTCCAGGTTCCAATTATCAGTAGAGTTTTGCAGGTGTTTATTCTCTCCTTGCATTGTGTCGCAGCAGCAACTGACGATCCCGAAGGCTCCCATCGGCCAGGATTGATGCCATAGCGGCTGACTGTGCTGTGAGAAAGCAGCTCCACCTCAGTCACATTTCAAGTGCTTTCCAACCCCAGGGCCCCCCTCTGACACCGACTCTGAGAACGTTCTGCCTCCGTTCGTTAGACTTCAGGATCTGACCATATTTCAAAGGTATGCATGCATAAGGTGTTCTGCTTCCTCTAAAATGGGCAGCCAATTGTCTTCTTGTAGTGTGTTGTTAATCTCAAAGCTCCACGGAAACCTGTTCACTCTGGATGGCCCTGTGGCCCTTGAAATACCAGGGGCATAGCTTCCCGTATCACAGCAGCACACACAAGGCACCACAGCACAGCAAACACACAGACAAGTGGTAGAGCTCTAGCTTGGCTTCTATCATTTTGACAATTTTCTTCATTTAAGCCAAGAAATAAAAAGGTAGTGGATTAAATAGAAATGAGGCTGATGTTTTTCTTTCTTACATTCATTCATTCTACGAGCACCAACCAATTTGGGGCCTGCCAGGTATGCTGGCATTGTAAAGGATGCAAAGGTAAATCTGCGAAGGATCTTGTTTTTAAGGAATTTAGAATCTATGAGGGGAGATAAGGCAGGTAAACAAATATTTGCAGATCAGTGATAAGAACCACAAGTAAAGAACAGATGAAGTGCTAGCTGTCTAGTGGCAGCCCAGGTCTCTTTTAGTAGGTCTTTCTATAACACCCTTTAAGTTCTTGATCTCCAAACTCATCGCTTGAGCCGATGGAAACTCAGATTCCCTCCTTTAAAAGAGGTCACAAGGCCACATTGGAGTGTTTGAGGAAGCCCTTCTTTACAGCAATGTAAATTAAGTGAACTCAAAATTGGTGAAAACACACTGGCCTTCTGAGACCTGTCACTTTAGGGGCCTTAACCTCTGCAGAAAAGACTTGGTAGCACAGTGGGGTCACCCTGTGGGTTGCTAATCACAAAGTCAGCGGTTTTAAACCCACCGGGTGATCCTCAGGAGAAAGATCAGGCTTTCTGCTGTGCACAGAGGGTAGTTCTAGGTCCTAAAGCAGGGGGCCGCAACCTTTTAAACCAGGGGGTCAGTTCACTGTCCCTCAGACGGTTGGAGGGTCAGATTTTAGTTTTGAAAAAACAAACAAAAAACTATGAACAAATTCACTGCGGGGCCAGGATGAGTCAGCTGCAAAGCAGGACAGGCGGTGTTGGCAAAAACACACGGTGGCCCAGGGCTGTAGTTTGAGGACACCTGTTTATTGGATCACTGTGATTCAGAATCAACGCAGTGAGTTTCATGGGGCTTAACCTCTGCAGAGGTCCTTGGGTAGTATGGGCAGCTTGTACTTGGCTGTTAGTCTAAAGGTGGGTGGTTCACACCCACTCCGCAGCATCATGGAGGAGAGGTCTGACTTCTGTCTCGGTCAAGATACAGCCATGAGGCTACCATGAGGGAGAATCAACAGGAATGGGCTGGATTTGGGGGTGACGGGGAGAACCGTGGGAGAGGTGGATTCAACTGCAGCAGAGGTGTATAGTCAAGTACCCCCAAAGGCTTTAAAGAAAGGAGTAGAAGGGAGAATTGCCATCATTGTACAGGACTGACTCTACCCCACACCTCCACATCTGTTGCTGTGTGCTATCACTCACAACCTGTAGACCTGATCCCACCTGTTTCTAGTGCATCTCCCCTCCTGCAGAGTCTAATGTTCTCTCTACGTGGTAGGCCAGAGAGGCCACAGCATTTCCTGCCGATGGAATGTGCAATAGGTCTCATCTAAAACAACTTCTCACTTCCTATGTGTAGAGGGGAAGCCACAGAGGGTATGTCTCCATAGAGCCGACAATGAAATCTTCTTCCACAGCCTGAGAATCCACGGGGGGAAGAGGAGGACTGGACACAGGAGATACGTAGCTACTGATACATCTGCAACCAACATTTCACCCATGGCCAGTGGCCCAGGGCTATGGATCAGAAAGGAAAATGCTCAGAAGGGTTTTGTCGGGCTATCTTAAGGAGAGTGGTAGAGTTTTCATAGAAAATGCAGGTCTATCAGTAGCCTGGCGTATACTCTTAACTCAGAGATTAAAGTGCCTGACCCCCATAGTAAAAAACAAAAACAAAAACAGTTGTTAATAAGTCAGCCCTGACTCATAGTAACCCCTTGGTGTGTCACAACAGAACTGGGTTTCTCATGGCCGGTTTTTCAGAAGTAGATCCCCAGGACTTGGTTGCAAGGTGCCTCCGATGCAAACCGCTAACCAGTTGGTTATCAACCAATCTCATTTAAAAAATTAAACTAGCTCCTTACATTGGGATAAAACCCCTAACATATGAGGAACCGTCATGATATGAACATCTTTTACCTAGATGTATTTGTCAATTTCTATATGAGCAGGCTTCAAAAATTTATGGGGGAAAAAGTGGAATTAAAAAGTAAGGGAACTGGGCTGAGCCCTGGTGGCATAGCGGTTGTGCGCGGGACTGTGGCCCACTGAGTTGTAAGTTCAGATCCAGCAGCAAGGCTAGGCCTCCTATTCCCACCACCAGAGGGCAGTGACCCTCCCCCAAAAAGTAAAGAAACTTTTTGAAGCTCCTTTGCTCATTCATAAGACATGGGCTTCCAACCACAAGGGTGGCAGTTCAAACCACCAAAAAGCACATTCGCAGGAACAGGGGCCAGGAAATGCATATTTGAGGGTGAAGGGACATGCTACAATTCAATCCACAGCAGACAGGAAGACTTGCTTGGACCAGGTCAACTTCCTGATGCCTGTCTGGAGGGCGGACACTGTGCTTCTCACTGACTGCTTCTCGCCCCCCCGCATCACTGCCCTGGTTGGAGTAGGAAGTCCAGCCTTGCTCCTAGAGAGCTGCTACTAGATTTGAACCGTCAACCCTGTGGACCACAGTCCTGCACACAAACACGGCACCACCAGGGCTCAGCTTCCCCTGACTGCTTCTTAAGCCACCAGCTCTATCGTCCAGTCTGTCTCTCTGGCATCCCTTTCCTGTTGAGCATCGACAGCTACAGAGCGATGCCCAGCATGACATCAATGTGGGCCTGATCAAGTCATGACATGAGCAAACCACTTCTTTCAATCATAGCACAAGAGTACACTATGTGGGCCTTTCTTGATTTTACACAAGCTGTCTTTGTTATTCATTAGTCCAGCAAAGCCAACTGTTTTTGTTTTACAGAATTAGGACATAGGGCTGCTCCCCGGCGACATAATCACCAGCTACCTCGAATGAACAACTCGCAAATGAACCGCTCTCATGAGGTCATTCCTCCAGCAAACGTCTGTATGTATTTATCTGCACTTGTATTGCCAAGGAGGGTCAGGAAAAATATTGTTCATTCCGAAAATTCTTTGAAACAGCAATCACCTCCTTTTAGGTGGCCTCTCAAAAACCTAAATACCGCAGGGTGTCTCCTCCATTCCTTCACATTCGCAGCAGAACCTTTCCTGAGAGTGCCTCCAAATTCAACAGGCCAAACTCCCGTTTGTGTTCATGAGCATCAGTGGGACAGACTCACATGAAAAGGCTCCACAGTAAAAGATGCCTTCTTGCTGAATGATGCTTAGGTAATCTACCTTACTACATCAAAAAAATAAAAACGGTTTCTCTGCATCTGGAGGATGAACTTAAAAGAAACGGCAATATAGCAGTAAGCACCATATTTGTATGCCCAAACCCAAACCAAACTCACTGCCATTGAATCACTGCTGACTCACACCGGCTCCCCCTGGGGGGTTCCACGACTCCTAGTTGTAGCTTTATGGGAGTCGAAAGCCCTGTCTTTCTCTGGGGAAGCTGCTGCTAGTTTCACACTGACGGCCATACAGGTCATATCTAGAGTTGCAATTCTCATCCTCTAAGATAACATCAGTCGCATTCAGTTCATGCTGTTTATTTGGATTTGCATGTGCTTTGATGTATTAAGTTATGGGTTCTTGTTTGTTTGGGTTTGATTTTTATAGGTGCACAAAGTCTATAATAATAATAAAAAAGCTCAGGTTTGTACACATTTACGTAATATTGTGAGACCATTGTGTCTTTAGGATTCAGTTTTTCCACCAATGCAATTAGAATATCAAGTGGCCAAAACATTGGAGTAACTCATTATCTACCATAAGTCAGCCTACTAGGATCAAAGAGCTTTGGGGATTATGTGTATCTGTGTATTTTATCTTTTTGGATTAAAATACTTGCAGCACATTTAAGTACATATTTAGTTACCCCTTCTGCTAAATCTATAGACAAGGATAAATCAGAAATCCTGGGTCCAAGTTTATACAAATTAAAAACCAAATTCCCTGCCCGTGAGTCCATGCAACTCACAGCAACTATGTAAGACAAGGTAGAACTGCCCTGTGTGTTCCCAAGACCGGAACTCTTTACAAAAGTACAAAGCCGCATCTTATTCTAATAAAACATGTTTAAACACATCTCTGTGATCAGCGGATTTCAGACTAGATCTCTCAGTAATGCACTTGATAGAAAAAACATAAATACCCTCAAGGAGTAGATGCTGCCTCATAGCAACCTCCCTGTGAGTGTCTGAGAGTGTGGATAAGAGTGCATAGCCCCTTCTTCTTCTTGCCGAGTGGGCGGTCATTTCAAATTGCCAACCAAGTGAATTCGAGCCCAAAATGTAATCACTATGCCACCAGGGTTCCTTGGCTTGATAGCTGCTAAGAAAGAAAGGAAAGAAAGAAAGAAAATAGAAAAAAGGAAGGAAGGAAAGATCCAATCAAAATTGTGGTTTTCATGGGGATGTGCTGAGCCTGTTAAATGCAAGACAGAAGAAATCAACCCAGAAGTTGAGTTTCTCAAAGGACCCAAAATGATCAGGGGGTTATTTGATAACGTTTTAAGAAATATGAGAATTGCATTAGTGAGAGAAATGCCAAGACTATTGTACCAAGGACTTTTTCCCTCATAACAATGTACCTGTCTAGTGGGAAGACAGCAAGGGTTGTCCCACAGGATGGGAGACCTTATTGCATCCACCCTATGGCCTGGACCTTCTCCCCTTGAACTTGGTTTTTCCTAAAATTCAAAAAGCAATGAAAAGTAACACAATTTGAGATCCTGGAGGAAGACTACATTGTCTTGGAAGAGCACAGAATTCTTCAGGAGAGGGTTAGAGAGATGGAAAGACTGGAAGAGGTGGATAAACCTGTTTGGAGGTTATGTCATAAAACATAGCTTCATATTTTGATAGCTTTATCTAATAAAGTTTTCTAGGATTTTTGTATTAATGATTGTGATTTACTCTAATATATTCCTGTGTACAGCTGTATTCTCCTTCCAACACCACTTCAGCTTTACATATCTACAAATATCCACGTGAGATGACTGTCATTACTATTATTGCAGGATTGTGTGCATACTTGTATCTGTCTCTGTTGCCTTCAACCCTATATTCCTCCTAGTGTCTTTCTTTGTCTCAACCATTGTAATAGTTTTGACATATACTTCATATACCTTACAATTCAATAGCCTGAACATATCAAACTATTGAGCTGCTCAATCATCACCACAATCAATTTTAGAAGATTTTGTTCATTTTTTATTCACTGTTAATTAGTTCCTCATTTTCTCCCAAATTCTTCTGCAATGGGCCTAAGAAACTATTACTCTAGTTACTGTCTTTATAAATTTACCTATCTTGGATTTTATAAAAAGAAAATCATAACCCACTAAAACCTCAACAAATTTTTATTAAAACACAGAAAAACCTCAACTGCCTTTCCCCCCCCCCCCCAAAAAAAGGGAGAAAATGAGAACAAATTGAAAATAGGTCAAAAAGGAAGGAAAACAAATGTCAAGATATTAAAATTTAATCTAACTATATCTGCATGCATTCACTTTCTGATGCACTCTGAGCCCAACACTTTTCAGAGTCCTGATCAATGGTCCAAGGGAATTCAATGTAGGTTTTATCCAAGTGGGGATTCTGCAAATGGATGTTAGCCTTTTGCTGTCATCCACAGCCTGCAAACTGGGTGTTTAGAATTTAAGCTCTAATACAGTTCTCTCCTCTAATCTTGGAGTCTATTATTTACAAAATGTATGGATCACACAAACTGGTGTGCGTGTTCTGTTGGATTTAACTGCCACCTCATTTAGAGTTACAGGCTCAGAAACTCACGGGGTAAGTTTCACCCTGTCTCATAGGGTCTTTATGAGTCAGAGCTGATTCGGTGGCAGGGAGCATAGATTTTAAAAACCAGTTGTTTGTCCATTGTGTTGTGCTGAAGATTTCCCCCCAGTCTGTGAGCTCTCTTTTTACCTTTTTGATGAAGTCTTTTGATGCACATAAGTGTCTTATTATTAGTGAGTCCCAGTCCTCTACTTTGTCTTCCATGTGTGCTTCCTTCATTATACTTGTTAAATATGTCTATTGCCTAAACTAGGGCCCTTAAATTTATCCCTAATTTAGCTCTTTATAGCTCTGGAATTTCACTTACATTTGTTTGGGTCATTTTTTGCTGATCTCCCCCTTATTGTTTATGTCCGTCCCATTCATCAGTTAGTATTTGTCTTTTGGTTTAAAATCTTTTTCTTGACTTTTTGTAATAGTGGTTTCATACAATATTTGACTTTTGTGCTTGACCTGTTTCACAGAGTACAATGTTTTCCAGGTTTATCTATGTAACAATACATTTCCCAGATTCATCATTGTCCACTATATTCCACTATGTGTATATATCATAGTTTGCTTATCCTCTCATTTGTTGATAAACATTTAGGTCGTTTCCATCTTTTTGCTATTGTGAACAGTGATTGTGAACATGATTCGATGAGCATGCATGATCACAGTTTTATGGAATGCTATTAAAGTCTTCCAATGTTCCATAAATCACTATATTTGGATAAAAACCTAAACAGTTTAATTTTTTCCCCAAAAACTCAGTTGCAGTGACTTCGGAAAAGAGAAATTCAAGGAACCATCTAAATTTCTCTCTTCCTAAACTCCATTGAAAAATTAAACCAGAGGACTGAGCCCTGGTGGCGTAAGTGGTTGAGTGCGGGACTGTGGCCTGCGGGCTTGGTGGTTCAAATCCAGTGGCGGCTCTCTACGACCACCAGAGGGCAGTGATGCCCCCCCCCCAAAAATGAAAAATTAAACCAGAGGTGAAAAAAACAGTGACAACTCTTGAAATTGAAAAGTAGATGGCCAAGTAGAAATGGACTTTGCAAGGGCCACTGAGAACAAGTCAGGTTTCCACTGAATCATTCCCCAGAATCTCAGAAATTAAGAACCATTGGATGCCCCAGAGATGGAGGGAGAGGGGGGAGGTTAAAGAGGACAAGTTGAAAGGCGCTAGAACCCTGGCTGTCCTGACCTACTCCATCTCTCCCAGTAGTTATCCCTGTCTCGCTCTGGCAGAAGACTAGAAAAGTATTCTCTGGAATCCCTGGTTAAGTGGTCAACAAGCAGCTGAAAGTTGGGAGTTCACATCCATCCGGCAAAGTCTTAGAATACTGACCTGAAGATCAGCTTCCAAAAGAGGACAGCCTGAAAACCCAATGAAGCCGTTCTACTCTGTACAAATGGGGGAGCTATGAGTTGTAATTTACTTGATGACAACTAACAAGCAGTGCCCTGATGTGTTAGTCCAGATAGACTAGAGGAACAAATTCAAGGACACGCGTATGGATATAAGGAATGGGTTTATATTCAAGGGGAACAGGCCATTGAGAAAACATCCCAGCCCAGTCCAGCGCAGTCACAAGTCAGATATTAACCCATATACCCAAAATCTGTCTATAAAGTCTCCTTCTGACTCACGAAGTCACAGGTCAGTGGGCACAGAGTCCCGGGGCCGACAGGGGTCTCCCCATGTTTCCTCGCTTCCAGGGCTCAGGGTCCATCAACAGCATCCCGTGGTGGCAGAAGCAACTCATCACTTGCAGAGGCCTCCATGTAGCTGCCCCAGCCTCAGAGGTCTGGCTCCATCAGGGCAAAGCCGTGTGGTTTCCCCACCGGCTACTCCAGCCTCCCAGACGCCGCCATTCTGTGTTGCCTGTGATCAATCATCTCTGAAACTAACTCCCCAAAACTGGGGATGATAGCTTCTCATCTTCTTGAGGAAAATATCGTGAGATTTCCCAGGAGTCTCAGGTGAAAGCCATGCCCACATAGAGGCCTCATCGGCTACTCAATGGCTATCTCCAGATTAACAGGCTAGACTCCACTCCTAAATTTCAATCATAAAATTAACATAAACACATGACTGCCACACCTGACATGGATTAAATCTGTTGAATCCCCTCTGACCATAACCTGGGATGTGAATAGGCTTGCTATCATACAGAGAGCATTGTTTGTTTGAGTTTTTTTTTTTTTGTTTTTTTTTTTTTGTTTGCTTGTTTTGGGGCATCACCGCCCTCTGGTGGGAGCAAGAGGCCCAGCCTTGCTCCTGGAGAGCTGCTGTTCAATTTGAACCGCCAACCCAGTGGGCCACAGTCCCGCACTCAACTACTACGCCACCGGGACTCAGACCCATACAGAGAGCATTGTAAAACTAATAATGTAAATATAGTTATGTGATGATGGGAAACCCTGCTGCCCCCACTCTCTCCTGTCTGCTTGCGCTAGACACTCCTCCCCGCCCCCTCAGTCTCCCCAAGGGGACAACCAGACCAGATGGGGCTGAGATGGACTGAGTCTTTAACATGTCTGGAACCCCACTTAATTGGTGCATATCAGATGTGAAGAGTCAGAGTTTTGCTATGGGAGATGGAACTGAGTTCTCAAAAACAAGGATAAGGATCTAAGACATCACATTTGGAGAACTGAAGGATTTATAATGATCATAACCAGGCTACTTTCTACTGAAAACTAGCTGGATGGATGACCACGGAATAAGATTTAAACATTACTAACACAAATAAATCTTCATAAAACATCCCAAAAAAGGAAAGCCCTATCATTTGTTCTCCCTTTAGACTCATTTTAAAGTTGTTTCCATTTTTTAAATTTTTTTCCTTTCTCTTTGGTTGAGGGTTTTCTACGTTCTGTCTAGTTATTATTGTTGGTTTATTTATTATGCATGATTTTGAATTATTGTGTTTTGTATGAATTTCTGCATATGAAATCCAGAACAGATAAATCTGTAGAGACAGCAGGTGGAGAGGAACAGTTCAGAGGAGGTTGGGGAATAGAAAACTATCAACAACAAGTATGAGAAGAAAATGATCTGAAATTGATTATGGTGAGGACCACATAAATCCTAATATGGTAGAATAATTAAATTGCATTGTATGTGAAGTATATGCCAATAAAACTAATTTTTTTAAAAGGTGGAGCCCAAGTGAGCACAAAGTCATGGAGTTAATTATAGATGATGGAAAACAAAGGAACTCACCACAGATCCTTGATTGACAGCAAATCAATCCATCACTGTTGCAGGCAGACTACAGAATCAGGGAAAGGACCATAATGGAGATGAGTTCACCACTGCAAATGTTACAAGTTGACATCATTGGAAAGGCATAAGTTCCAATCTGTCCCTATGAGCTTCTGAAACTGTAAGTTTTTATGTGAGTAGAAAGCCTCATCTTTTCTCTGGGACTGATGGCTTTGAACTGCTGACTTTGAGGCTAATGGCCCAATTCATAACCCACTACACCACCTTCTTTCCCGAAAATAGCCATATTATGTAATTGAAGCCAAAGATTGGGAAGCTGGTGACTATACTCCAGGATTGCAAGATCATGAGTCAAACCCCTATCAAAACCCCCAAACCAACTCTGTAAAGTTGTCAAATTTGCAATTGTGTACTTGTCCCAACTAGAGCACATTAGTCTTACATGGGAAAGAACTCAAATAGAGTCCGTTTTAGGATATGAAAGACTCCATTCTCAAATATAATTGAGGGAAATGAATAACAAAAGTCAAAATGGTGTCCAAGGACTCATAATGTGGACACTTGTTAAATAAGGCATGCAAGAAAGGAAAAGGACAAAATTTGACCAACGCATTCAACTGTGTCGATCATAACAAGTCTTGTATAGCCTTGAAAACAATAGGAATCCCAGGACACGTGATTGTACTCATTTGGAACTTGTACATGGATCCAGAGGCAGTTGTGCATACTTCGTGGTTTAAAATCAGGAAAGGGTGAAACGGGGTTGTATCTTCTCACCATATTTATTCTACCTGTATGTTGAGCAAATTATCATATAAGCTGGCTTATATGAAGAAGAATTGGCACCAGGACTGGAGGAAGGCTTTTCAACAACCTGTGAAAGGCAGATGACACAGCCTTGCTTGCTGAAAGGGAGGAGGACTTGAAGCGCGTGCAGATGAAGGTCAAGGATTACAGCCTTCAGTATGGATGACAACTCAATATAATGAAAGCCAAAATCCTCACCACTGAACCAGTAGGTGATATCATGATAAATGAAGAAAAGATTGAAGCTGTCAAGGGTTTCATTTTGCGTGGCTCCACCATCTATGCCCTTGGAGGCAGCAGTCAGAAGATCAAAAGACAAGCTGCGTGTGGGAAAATCTGCGGCACAAGGGTTCTGTAGAGAATTGAAAGGCAAGAGAGTTGCTTTCAGAAGTAAGATGCCCCTGAGCCAAGCCATTTTCAATCACCTCATATGCATATAAAAGCTGGATATAAAGAAAGAAAGTTGAAGAGCTGTTGTATTTGAATTGTGGGGAGAAAATATGGAAAGTATTATAGGCTACTAAATGACAAACAAATGTACTTAGAAGAAATATGGCCAAAATGTTCCTTAAAGGCAAGGATGGTGAAATGTCATCTCACATGCTTTGGACATGGTAGGAGAGACCAGTCCCAGGAAAAGGGCATCATGGTTGGCAAAGTAGAAACCAAAAGCAAACAAAGGAACAAATCACTGCCATGGAGCAGACGCCCGCTGACAGCAACTCTGCAGGGCAGGCTAGAACACACACACCCCTTGCCTTTGAGTTTCTGAGTCTAACTTAAAAAAAGAGAGAGAGTAAAAAGTCTCATCTCTCTTCCAGATGCCACCCAATTCGAATCAGTATGCTGTAAGGTCTCCGTATGGGTAAAGGAGAGGGGTTGCAAAAAAAGGAAGGCCCTGGACTAGATGAACTGACATAGTGGCTACAACCAGGGGCTCAAGCACGGGAACAATCATGAAGATGATGTAGGACCGGACAGTGTATCATTTTGTTGTGCATACGGTCGCTATGGTTCGGATCAGACCCAATGCAACTAACAAGAACAATAGCAGTGATGCGTCTCCACATCAGGGGTCCTCAAACTTTTTAAACAGGGGGCCAGTTCACCATCCCTCAGACCGTTGGAGGGCAGGGCTCTAGTTAAAAAAACAAACAAACTATGAACAAATTCACTGTGGGTCTGGGATGAGTCAGTTGCTAAGCAGTTCAGCAGCAGTGGCAAAAACACCCGGCGGGTTGGATAAATGTCCTCGACGGACCCCATGTGACTCGAGGGCTGTAGTTTGAGGAGCCCTGTTCAACATAAATTCAGCCTCCATTGAATTATTTGGGGGGGGGGGCTGCATCACTGCCCTCTGGTGGGAGTGGGAGGCCCAGCCTAGCTCCTGGAGAACTGCTGCTGGATTTGAACCGCCAAGCCAGTGGGCTGCAGTCCCGCACTCAACCACTATGCCACCGGGGCTCAGCCCCTACAATGAATTCTTTCTGATCATTTTACCCATGATGGGACTGGCCTGGAGGCACAGTGGAACACATGGAACACAGGTTGGTCAGCAGTTTGAAACCAATAGCCTCTGCTGGAGAATGAAGGAACTTTTCATTTGCGTAAAGAATTGCTGTCCAGATAAATCCCTCAGGGCCAATAATGAGAGTAGCAATACCAGGAGGAGAAGGGGGAAGGTGGGGGAGACAGGGAGAACCCATCACAATGGTCTACATATAATCTCCTCCCAGGAGGATGGAGAACAGGAAAGTGGGTGAAGAGAGACATCAGCCAATGAAAGACCTGATAAACGAAATTTATAAATTATCAAGGGTTCATGAGGGATGGAGGAAAAAATGAGGAGCTGACACCAAGGACTCAAGTAAGAAGAAGATGTTCTGAAAATGACGATGACAACGTATGTACAAATGTGCCAGACACAATGGATGGATGATTGTGATAATAGCTGTATGAGTCCCCAATAAGATAATTAAAAAGAAAAGAAAAAGAATTAGTGTCCAGGGAGCCCACAGGAGTATGCATGGAATCAACTGATGGCAGTGAGTTTATTCGTTTCATTTGGTGTGTGTGTGTGTGTGTGTGTGTGTGTGTGTGTGTCTGTGACTTGCCTTCAGGCAGCGTGCATTCCCCCTAGCCAATCTAGGGATGGGGCATCTAGCCCTCAGGGACTTGCCTGGTTGTGTCCTGTATGGAAATTGGGGTGCTAGGATACACTAGGCATAAGGGTTACCCTTGCTGCCTTGGTCACCTTGGTCTAGAACATTTGTCCTCATCTTTTAAAAAACGTTCTTCTTACATTCTGTTTGAGATGTGGTGACTCTTTTGTCCCTTGACGGCACCAGCCCTAGAAGGGGCAGTCTAGCTCTCAGGTTTCATGCTGATGCCTCCTTCTTTGGAATGATTTGTCATTGTCATTGTTTTGTCCTTGTCCTATTTAAGACTTCAATCGTTCTCGATAAGTTCTATTTGGAGGAACCCGGCTGTCGTGGGTTACTCACAGGCTGCTAACCACAAGGTCAGCAATGGGAAACCACCAGTTGCACTGCAGGAGAAAGACAAGCCTTTCCACTCCCATGAAGAGTTTCGGTTTCAGAAACCCACAGGGCAGTCCTGCTTTGTCCTATGAAAGTGCCATAAATCAGAATCAACTGAATGGCATTGAGTGTGTGGGGGGGAGGGGGAGATGGGGGAGAGAGGAGGGAGTAAAGGCAGTGGTATAAATATTTAAAATTTCCCTTTTTAATTGATTTTAGACAAAATCCCTTGCAGTTATGTGACTATGTACATTGTCCAAAGCATTTTGTCAGATCTTTATCATTTCCACTCTAGACACATAAAACTAAATCTCACTTTGACATTACCCCCTTCTCTGGACTTCTACCATGTATTCAATGGAGAAACATAATTCTGTCATCTGACTTGAACTTAGATGCTTCCTTTCTCCTGATTCCTATTATCTAATTTGCTTACATGCTCTGTTGATTCTTCCTTTGCAATACTCCATATATCTATAAAAATGATCCATTCTGCACACTACCACCTCTTTTCTATTTTACGTAATGGCCTCCCAAGTGGCTTCACTCACACAATTCTTCTTTTTTCAATCCATCCTACCCTTTGCATTCACATCAACTCAATGAGCATGGTGATCAGTTGTCCCAAAGCCGTCAATGGCTCTCAATGGTTCACAATATCAGATAATCATTTGATTCTAAAAGCAAACTATACTACTCATTCCTCTTAGACTTTTCTTTGCATTTTTTCTTGATACATCTTTTTAAAAACAATTGTATTGGGGGCTCATACTGCTCTAATCACAATATACACATATCCTTACTTTACATCCTTTTTTGGGGGGGGCTCTCATACAACTCTTATCACAATCCATACATCCATCCATTGTGTCAAGCACATGTGTATGTTGGTTGTCATCATCATTCTCAAAACATTTGCTTTCTACTTGTGGCCTTGGTGTCAGCTCTTTATTTTCCCCCTCCCTTGCCACTCCCCCCCATGAACCCTTGATAAGCTATAAATTATGGTTATGTTGTCATATCTCACACTGTCCGACATCTCCCTTCACTCACTCGAAACATCTTTGTGGCACAACCCATGCCTTCAGTCACTCTGTCCTATCATCTGAGTACCGATTCATGACTTCCATCATTGATATAAATCTAGCTGAACCTTCTCTTGAGTACTCTAGACCATGACGTTCCTCTTCTTTGAGCCTTTAACACTTATTGTCAGGACAATTCATTTAAAACCTAGCCATATCCCATACTATTTTTTTTTCTGCAGAGTCATGCTTGCTTAATTATTCATTCATAAACTATAAGCCCTTTCTGGTGTTTTAGGTTACAAAAGACACCACAAATCTCAAATACTATTAAAGGGAAACATTCATAAAATCTTAAGCAGGGAAAATCAAGACCAAGACAGAGGCACATTCTCTAGCTGAGGAACCCACTAGCATAAAGTTATGACAGGTGAGGGATTATGTAGGAAATAAGAAAACAAAAGAACTGTCACAAATCATGACTGATGCAGGTCAATTCATCACAGTTGCAGGTCCGATTATATGGGAAATGGGAATGGGCCATGATTGGGACATATTCACTGTGCTAGACCGAAAACCCACTGCCATTGAGTCAAGTCATACTCAGAGTAACCCTCTGGGACAGGACAGAACTGCCTGATGGGTGTCTGAGACGATAACTCTTCACAAGAGGTGAAAGTTTCGCCTTTTGTCCTCGGAGCTGCTGGTGGTTTTGAAACGCTGACCTTCAAGTGCTCAGTAGGTAAAAGATGAAGGTATCTGCTCCTCCAAAGACTGTCAGTGTTGGAAACTCTAAACAGAGTCTCTATAAATTGGAATTGGCTTGATCGCAGTGGATTGGATTTGGTTTCTTACGGTGACACATATTGAGAGAAAAATTAAAATATCAAGAAAATAACCCAAATCATTAACCCTTGCTATAGGAGCTCTCGTGGTGTAGTGGTTACGTATTGGGCTGTAATCCTTAAGGCCAGGAATTCAAAACCACCAGTCTCACTTTGGGAGGAAGATGGGGTTTTCTACTTCCATAGAGAATTACAGTCTGGGAGACTTACAGGGGCAGATCTATACTGTCCCAGAAAATCACTATGAGTCGCCATCAACTCAAAGGCAGTGTGTGTGTGGGTTGGTTTGGGTCTTTTTAGAGGTTTATAGGAATTTTGCTTTCTATTTACGTATTATATCAATTATATTAATGACCATTGCTTCTTTAATCATCAAAATACATAAAACAACAAAGTTGCTCAAGTGTCTTCTGACTCAGGACTCTGCAATTCCAATAAGGGGATCTCCAGCAAGAACACACTCAGACGAACCCCTAAGGGAGACTGGCCCTTCCTGGGCTGGCTAGGGATGTAGTGACACACCACTTTCTTTTTTGTGTGTGTGATTTTTTTGTTGTTTTTTTTTGGGGGGGGGCATCACTGCCCTCAGGTGGTGGGAGTAGGAGGCCCAGCCTTTGCTCTGTGGAGCTGGAATCAAACCTCCATCCTAGTGGGCCACGGTCCCGCGCACAACCACTCCGCCACCGGGGCTCAGCCCGACATATCACTTTCAAATACACTCTTCCTGTGGGTAAGACTGTTCAGATCCCTGGTCAATGGTCAGAAGGAATTCAGTGGAGACTTAATCCACTTGGGGACTCTGCAAATGGATTTTGGGCTTTAACACTATAGATAACCTTCAACACTCATGTTGTTCAAAATTCAAGGTCCCACAAATGTCTGATGCTAACATAATGTGGTCAAATAGGACATAGCCTTTAAATTAGTACTAACTGATAAGGAAAAAAAGAACTCAATGAGCTTTTTAATGTTCATGTAGACACTGATCACCTTAATATATATTACCTGAAGCCCATCTATTTTTTAAATGTTAATCATTTTATTGGGAGCTCCTACAGATATCATAACATTCCATAGTTCAACCACATCAAACAATATTGTACAATTGCTACCACAATCAGTTTCAAAACATTTTCTTTCTCCTTGAACTCTTTGATATCAGCTCCCCTTTATTTACCTCCCGCCTCCACCCCAAGACCCCAGGGACCCTTTTTTATTGTTTTTTTCAAAGCCCAGGTTTACATATGTCTGCAAATTATAATGCCTGGTTGTACTTAGTTTATCACTTATGAATGAGTTGGAAGAGCTCTTCCTAATTTTGAGACTACCTATGTGACTTTGAGCCTATTGCTGAACTCTCTGAGCCTCCATTGCCTATTCTATAAAATAAATGGTAAACTCATGAGATGATCTCCACGAAGCTGCTGCTAGAGTCTAGAAGTTAACAATTCTCTGGTGAATGCACATATCTCCAGAACTACGGGGGGGGAATTCTCTCTCTGGCTCCATTCCCAGATGTGCAAAATCAACTGCTACTAAGTGAGCGTAACTTGTTCCCACCACAGGCCTGAAGAGTCTAAAAAGAGTTTGGGCAAGTGGTAGGTGTTGTGAAATTGGAGAGCTGTGCTTCTACCCCACCCACTGTGCCTCTCTTTGGACTTCTGGACAGACGATGTGCTACCAGCATCCCTTTGAAGTGGCACTCCCTATTTCCAGTGACTAGAAAGGGATAAAGCAGTCCATGTCATAAGCCCCAGGGTGGTGTCCCCTTTCTTGGTCACTTACTCTAATCTCTCAGCACATGGAAGACAGCAGAGGAGAGGGAACATCCCCCCCCTCCCCCGTCAGATGCAACACATGAGGGAGAACGTGGAGGAACAGGCTTATTCATGAGTTTAGCTTGACTTTGAAAAGTTCATTACTTCAAATTTCAAGTGGTGGGATTTTGACTGTTTTACAGTTGTAATAGTCTTTAAGATATGTGCTTAATTTTTCTCTACTTTGACAGGTGGGGGAATGCTGTTCCAGATGGCTAACTTTAAAATTAAGTGTGACAAATGAGTTCGTTTGTTCAATGTTTGTCAAGGTAACGGGTGTTTTAGTTCAAGTTTGCAGAAAATCTCAGGTTTATCTTTTATCTCATATTAGTGAAAACAACTAGAAGTCTGTCAACCAAAAAGCAATCTTTCAGAACGGTTGCATATTGTGAAATCCTGAATGCTCAGTTTATACATGCAAAGTTAAACTGACAAATGCAAAGCTTGGGGCAGAAGGACTGTCATCTTAATGGCAGATCATGTGCCAACCACTTCTTCATCAAAGGTCTTGAATAAAGGACGCAGTCAAAATGTTTTAGGACTGCACTCACTAAATTGTTACTTATAAAAAGAAAGAAATAAGAAAAAGGGAGAGGGGTAAAATTTATTGTTGTTATACTCTTAATAATTATTCATTTAGTGACCAACCAATTTTGGTACAGGATTTAAGCCTATTTATATAAAACCTAAATAATGTAGAGAAAATAATAATTATAGTTTGGAAAGCCAAGACCAGGAATGAGGTCAAGACCCAAAGATAGGACTACATTTTTGCAAATGTCTTAATGGTGTTATGCCACATACTCCTATATGGGAATAACAATCCTTGTTTAATCATCACTAAGTGTTATGTGATGTCAAGTCATTTCAAGTGGAAATTTTTCCAAGAGTCATTCTGTTGAATGGCTCAATCCAAAAGCAGCAGAAACTCACAAACTCAAACCCACTGCCAACAAATTGATTCTGAGTCACAGTGACCCTGAAGGACAGAGTTGAAGTGCCTCTGTGGGTTTCGGGGAAGGCATCTATTTATGGGAGTGAAAACTTCACCTTTCTTGCATAGAGGAGCTGGTGGTTTTGAACCGCTGACCTCGTGGTTAGTAGAGCAACATGTAACCACAGCAAAGTCCTACATAGCCTGCTTCTCTCCCTTTGGCTAATGGCACAGCAATCAAGACCAGAGCTTGTCCAATATGAATTTGAGGGGTCGATGCATCAGGATTCCTTCCCCAGGGCAAGCCTCTTTAAATTATAGAAGCAAGTTGCATTGTTCATCTTTCTGTCTTGGTGATTGATTACCTGTCTCCAGTAGGCTGGATCAATTGCGTGGTTTCTCCATAGCACCTTTGCGGACCTGACCTCCAGCCTCTTCAGTGCTTGCCTTGAGCAGTCAACTACTTTCCATCCTGCCAGATAGAGATGCAGTCATTTTTCTGGTTGTTGGAAAAGAGGTTTTGCTGTCAGGCGTATTTTTATGTCCAGTACCAGTTGCATAGTTTTGTGATTACACAGTGTTTTCTTCAGAAAAAATGTCAATCCTGTCTCAATCTCTTCCCAAGAATTTTACAAACAATGTGTGTCTTAAATTTTCTAAAAATAATACTGATTTTTTATGCTTTCCCATGTTTATTGCACACAGTTTACAATAGCAAGAAGCTGAAAACAGCTGACATGCCCATCGGTAGAATAATGAATAAAGAAATTCTTTATTTCTTTTTAATAATTTTGAGTTTGACAAATCCAGAGCACTTTCCTAAAAGGGGGCCACTTCCCTACAAAACCAAGCTTCTCTGCCTTTCACGGAGTCACTCTGCGTCTGAGTGGAGGTGGGAAAGGTCACAGAGAATTCTTCCAGAGAAGTCAGTGCACATGCTCCTACCTCCCTTTCAGAGACTCAACACCAAGGTTGGGCAAGCAGTGCACACACTGTGGAATGTGAATGCTGAAAAGGAATCCTCCCCTCAGGGCAGTGACTTCACTAGGGGCTGGGTCGGGAATGATGACAGTGTCAGGGAGGTGGAGGGGTGTGGGGCAGCAGCAGTGGTCTGGCTGGCACCCCAAAGGGAGGGGCAGTTTAGGCAGTGGTTTCACTAGAGCTGGTATCTTCCTTCATCCAATGTGGTTGTGGTAGTTAGAAAATTGTCATTTTAAGCATGAACCCTGTAGGGATGGAATCTACCCTTTCAATCAGATCATAGCCAATGAGGCCTCTGTGTAGGCATGAATTCTGGGATATCCTGATTTTCCTCCTTGGAGGTGGAAGACACTTTCTGTCTTTGCTCACTCCCTGTGAGACATTCCTGAGGAGCAACCATGTGGACCTACCCTGATGCAACCAGATCTCTGAAGTTGGAGATCCAGGTAGAGACCCGTGTCAGAGCTGAGGTGCTTACAACGCCACTGAATCCAAAGACTTTCTACCCACTGGCCTGTGATTGTTCTGTATTCTGCGTCATTGTATACGCTTTGTGAGTCTGAAAAGGACGTTATGGATTGGTATCGGATATATGGGCTTATATAGGACTTATGGGCTGGGACTGAACTGGTCTGGGATGCTTTCTTAATGTACAATTACCCTTTGCATAAAACTATCTCTTACACACATGTGTGTGTTTCTTTGGATTTGTGTCTCTGGTCTACCTGGACTAACACAGTGGTTAAATTGTTACTGCCTCGCTGTCACCACCAGTCCTGATGTGGGTAGAGGGTGACTGAAGGACAGCCACTGGACCAAGAGAAGGGTTCTGTCTTGGCAAGTGGGGCTGGAGGAACTCTGAGGAGATGGGGTAGGTGAGATTGGATGGGAAGATTTCCTCAGCTGTCCCTACCCACCAGGAGTGGGTAACATGATGAGTTCCTCATTGAGTGACACCAAACCTCCTAGTGTCATTGCCTGTTGTTGGTCATAGGTGCCATGGAATCCATTCTATAATCATAACACGGTAGAAAGAAACATTGACTGGCCTTGCATCTTCCTCAAAATGACTGTGCTTGAGCCCAATGTGACCGTTAGGTTGTAAGTCCATCTTTTCTAGGGACTTCCTCTGTTTTGGTAACCTTCTACTTTACCAGGCATGAAGTCCTTTTCCAGGAGCTGGGTTCTCTTGACAGTATGTTCAAAGAATATGAGACAAAATCTTGTCATCTTTGAGTCTAAGGATTGTTCTGATTGTACTTCTTCCAACCTCGATCTGTCAGTCCAAGGTACTTTCAATAGCCTTCACCAATGCATCGATTCTTCCGTGGGTTCCTTTACTCATTGACCAACTGCCACATGGCTATAAACGTGATTGAAAATACAATGACTGGGTGTGTGGGCCAAAAGGCCAGGAGGAAAGAACAAAAAAAGAAAAAAGAAAAAACAATGGCTTTGGTCAAGCACATGTGCAGAGTGACATCCTTGACCCTCAACACTTTTACTTGAGCAGCACATTTGCCCAACGCAATATGTCATCATTTGATGACAAGTCATGGCTGACTGATGCTTCCATGAACATTCATTGAGGATCTAAGCAAAATCAAATCCTTAACAACCTCAAACTTTTGTCCATGTATCATGATGTTGTCTTTTGTTCTAGTTGTGAGAATTTTGGTTTTCTTTTAATTAACTTGCAATCCATACTGAAGGCTGTAGTCCTTGATTACATCAGTAGGCGTTTCAAGTCATTCCCGACTTTCAGTCAGCATATTGCTGGTTGTTAATAAGCTACCCTCTGATCTTGAAGCCGTGTTCTTCCTCATATAGTCCAGCTTCTAGGATTTGCTCAACATACCATTGAATAAATTTTGTAAACAGATATAACACTGACACACACCTTTCCTGTTCAATGCCAACACCTAGCACTAATGATTATAGAGCGGTATTTCCGCATTTAAAGTTGCCTTTGAGAGTCCTAGATGTCATGAGTGGTGGTGAGGCAGAGCGGCGACAAAAAGAAGGGCAAGATTCATGTTCGCCATTTTTGACACCATGTAAGACCTCCTAGGTGCCTTGGTGGCAGAGTGGTTATGTATTTGGCTTCGATCTGCAAGGTCAGCAGTTCAAAACCACCAGCTGCTCTGACGGAGACAGGTTTGGCCATCTACTCGTGCAAAGTTGCAGTCACAGAAATCCACAGGGAAATTCTACTCTGAACTAGAGGGTAACCACGAGTCAGAGAGGACTCAATGGCAGTGAATTTCAGTTTATGAGACCATATAAAAGCTCTGCTAAGTATTGGACTTTCCATCAAGAAAGTATTGAACTGCTGACTGTGGGGTTAGTGGTTCAAACCCAACAATAGCTCCTCAGAAGAAAGATGAGGCTCTCTGCTTCTATAGATTTACAACGCCGGAGGCTCTCTAAATAGGGTAAGTAGGAGTTGAAATCACCTACATGGAGTAGATTTTGATTCATAAGACCTGATATCCTGAATCTTAAGTAGTCAATGAGGTCATCCCAGATATTGCGGGGGAGGAGAAACCTGATTTCTCTCTTTCTGAGGCTACTAGCAAACATTTCTTTTTTTTTAATTTTTATTTTGCAAACATTTCTTGTAAGTCCTCAGAGCTCTTAGTTTCATTTAGATCCACTTCACAAAAAGTATACATAATTAATTCCACTTGACCACATGCTAACAGAAGAGATGAAATCTCATGGCACCACCGAGAACACATAGTGGGTCCATTTTAGGTTCTGTCACCCACTTGCTATGTATTTCTGGAAGATGTCTAACCACTCAGTTTCCTCATCTGTAAACTAGAGATGATAATACCTATGTCATTGGGTATTATGATCAAGTGAGTAGATCGCATAGTTCCACAGTACATGAATAGATAGCTGGATTGCGAAAACATGTTGCTGTTTAGTCATCATAAAATTGCTTCAAACCCATCTGTGCATTATTGAGAGGCTCCACAGGGTTTTCAAGGTTACGATTTCTCGGGAGCAGATTGCCATGATGGTTCTCAGGTGGGTCTGGCAAGTCTGAACTACCTAAATTATGGATACTTGTGGGTAGGCAATGTCAAGCCAGTTCTAACTCAGACTGACCCTGTGAACCACACAAAGGAAAAACTGCCTGTCCTCCATCATCCCCCCTTCTCACCATCATTGCTGGAACTGAACTCATTATTGCTACCACTGAGTCAGTCCATCTCTTTGGAGACTTCCTTTTTTTTTCATTAGCTTCTGATTTTCCAAGCTTGCTGTCCTTCTCCAGGGGCTGCTTCCTGCTAGTAACGTGTCCAAAGCACTGAGAGTCCAGGGCTTCATCATGTGTGCCCCTAGGGACCCCTTCCCGATGCAGTTGCTCATGAACAGCAAGAGCTTGAACTATACAGGCCTAAGCATACACAGATTTTTTTAAAGCCATGTGATTCTAATTTTCCCTGTACGAGTAGGTCTTCTTTTCAGTATACAGTGCCTTGCAATGTAAAGTGGTCGCATATATAATTTTCATCTTCCCCAGTGCAGTACGATGAACCTTGCCAACACGAGTGAGGTTGGAAACACTCCCAAGAAGCAGAGGAAAGTTGTGACCTTCCAAGAAAAAGTCACATTGATAGATATGGACTGTAGATCTTGGGCTGCAGCTGTGGTTTCCTGGCGTTTCAAGATAAATGAATTCAGTGTAAGGACTGTTGTTAAAAAAAAAAAAAAAGAAAGAAGAAGAAAATGAAATTTGTGAAGTCCTTCTTGCAGCTACACCAGCATATACAGAAACCGTGTGTGTGTGTGTGTGTGTGTTTGTGAAATACCTCGTCTTGTATTGGAAATACATAAATGTATATAACTCAAAAATCTCAAACTCACGACCATCAAGTCAATTCTGACTCATGGCATCCCTGTAGGACAGGGTAGAATGGCCCCTAGGGGCTGGCCAGACTGCAACATTTTTTTTGTGGGCATCACTGACCCCTGGTGGGAGTGATAGGCCCAGCTGTGCTCCTAGAGCTGTTGCTGGATTTGAACCGCCAACCCTGTGGGCCACAGTCCCGCACACAACCACTACGCCACCGGGGCTCAGCCCTGCAACATTTTTTACAAGAGCAGAAAGCCTCATCTATTTCCTGTGGGGCAACTGGGGGTTTCCAATAGTCAATGATTTTGTACTTGTTGGCCATCCAGTGTTTAACACACTACATTAATAGGATATACATATTACAAAATATGCTTTCATAAATGAATGTTATCAGGAAGCCTTCTGATAATAGTGGGCTATTCATAGTTAAATTTGGGGGCAGTTAAAAGCTACACACAGATTTTAACTCTAGAGAGTTAGTGCCCCTCATCATCGTATTATTGTTCAAGGGTCAACTGTATTCAATAAATACTAATTACGTTGATTCAATAAACAGTGCCTTAGAGAGTTGATAAATTATTTTGCGTTTTATTTTTTATGACACCAGGCCAATGCTTTATTTAATTCTCAAATCTTGCAAATAATATGAGCTATATTTTGCAGACAAAGAATCTGAAATGTATTTTTTCACAATAGGCTTACAAGTTGAATCAGAACACAAGTTGCCACTAAACGCATGGGGGTGAACATACCTGAACTCCTCTGGCTTCCTCTTGCCAAGAGGTAGGAGTCACATATGCTTCCACGTGCAATCCTTCTTTCCTTATTCTGACACCAACCGTTCCTCCCCTGGCACTCTATATCTAGGCTGCATCCCATAATGCACTGCAACACAGATATCGCAGACAATACTCACAAGTAAGGAGGTTGATTAGGGAAGTTAACAGGTTACCACAAGTTGAGATCAGTGAAAAGTAAGGCCCCCATTATTGATCCACAGCACACTCCTCAGCTATCACCTCTCTCTCTCTCTGATACTTATCCACAAAGTCCTTTGGCTTCTGCCTCAGTGGACCAGAGACAGTGATGGTGCGCTGTCATTGACTGATAGTCTCAAGCCAGAGGAGAAGGTATTCCAGAGTTTAGGTGCTGCTCCCCTGAACCTCCATGCCACAGTCTCTGGTGCATCTGTCTGGTCTCAGTGGCCTCTACTACTTCAGATGGAGATCTTGGATGTGCTCTTCCAAGGATCCTGTGATTTCCCTCTGTGTCCCAGATGACTTATACACCGAGGAATGACTTTCATGGAGGTGTGGTCTTTAAATTGACCTTATCCCCATGAAAAGGAAGGATTATATCTTATGCCACAACCTCTAGTAAAGTAGTCTTGAAGATGGCCCTAAGGAAACAAAAGGTATGATTCACTTCATCGCCTCTACTGATATCAGAACTTAACCCTGTCCATTAGGATAGCAGAGTACTCCCTCCAAAATGGGAACGCAGCCACGAGCATAGAGTGCAGAACTGTAATACATTCCATAAAGAAGTATGATTAGAAGAGCCAAATTGATTTTCTACATCTCACAGGTGTTGAGGAAAACCATCACAAAACCTAAGCCAAAATAGGAAAGGAAAATAGCCATATCCACATCGTTACCATGGGGCATGTTCAGTCTGACAAGGCTGCCACTCGTGGCCATGTGATCAATGAATGTGGCGGGTCAAAAATAACCCTAAAGAAAACTTGAAAAGGAAGCTGCTGAGGTGGAGAAGGGTTCCTGCAGTCTGCCTGGGTCTTGGGTGAATGGAAAGCTGAGCATGGGCATGGCCTGACCACTGACATCTCCCTGGGGAAAGCAAGACTATCGAGCATACCACTGAGGCCTCTGGACGCCAAAACCTTGTCAAAAACCTGGGAACAGGAACATCAGATACTGACTCTGCTGCCCTGAACATGGTCGCTGCTGCTGCTGATGGGGTAATGGCTGCTGTCTCTTAGAATGAGAACCCAGGCGCATGCCCTTCTGGCTTACATACCCCCAAACCTGACCAATGGAAGACTGCTCAAATATATCTCATCTCAAGCACACATTAACAAGCACACAAACAAATATAAGTGAATTTTCCCCAAAGCCATTGAACCCGTGGGTCAAGGAGTCTAAAACACAGCACTCTTGAGTTCAAGGTTCTTTCTCCCATGCAATGCTAAATTTCATTCAATATTTTGCCTAATTATTCCAGCTCATCATGCTGTGGGTTAGGTTTTAGGAGGCTAACTTCTGAGACAAAACCACCTCAGAAGATGACTATGAGTCAGAAGTGAGTTGATGGGGTGCGACGTTATGGTTTAAATTGACAGAATATTTTCTTGCCCTTGCCAGCTCAAAGAATTAAGCCTCCAAATTGCCCCTCCATCCCCAGGATGTGACTGGTCTTGCTACCATGCACAGGGCATGAGAAAGTGGGTTATTGATGATGAAACTAGGTTCATGGTTAACAATCATTTGATCTCCCTTTTGACCCATTTAAAAACTGTTCTATTTTTCATCTTTCTGCTTGATTTTCTATTGAGGTTTTTCTCTGTTTACCTGGTTATTGTTGTTAAGTTTTGTTGTTTGGTATGTTTTCTGTATATGAAATCCAGGATAGGTAAATCTATATAGAGGTAACTGGATGAATGGTTCCTTGAGAGTATGACTGGGGAGGTTGGGGGTAAACTGCACGTTAGTAATCATAAGTACAAAAAAGAAGAAAATGTTCTAAAATTGATTGGCTGGTAAATATACAGCTTTTCTTAATATGATCAAACTATTGAATTGTATGATTTGTTAATTTAATGTTTTTTTTAGGCATCACTGCCCTCTGGTGGTGGGAGTAAGAGGTCCAGCTTTTACTCCTGGGAGCTGGAATTGAACCTCCAACCCAGTGGGCCGCATCCCGCGCACAACCACTATGCCACAAGGCCTCAGCCAATTTAATGTTTTAAAAATAATTTTAAAAAGAAAGAAGTAGAGATTCCGTAGAGGCAGTGATCTCACCGCACAGATCTGGCATGGCACCAGTGATGTTCAGAAGCTAGGTTTAAGGGACCATGTGGGTGACCCATGCCAAAGTCCCTCTACCATGTTCTGTGAACACAGGTTTAACAAACACAGGGTCACAGGGATTTACTTCAGTGAGACTGGACTTTGAGATCTGTCAAAAATAGTATTAAGATTCTGTTTACAAATACGTAAGTTATTTTCTATTTGTTTAGCCTTGCTTGAAAGATAATCCCTTTTGAAAAGTATCTTATCTCTCTTTTGTGTTTTGTTCTTCTGTTGGATATGACTCCCTAGTTTTCTGTTGTTTAGACTGCTGTGGACACTAGAGTTGAAGTTGGGTCCATTGATCCAATAGAAGATGCCCAAGTTGTTCATTGACTTACTTTTGGATAAACTGAACTGTACCTGTAGATACACCAGACTGTTTCCAGAGCAGAGATTTCTGTTCTATTGACTGGTAAGCAGCCTTAAAGTCAACAGGGTCTTCTCTCTGAACATTGCCAGATATTTTTAAGTAATCTCTCTTCTCTCTCTCTCTCTCTCTCTCTCTCTCTCTCTCTCTCTCTCTCTCCTCTACACACACACACACACACACACACACACACACACACACACACACTTTTGGAGGTTCTCCCATGAAACCAGTTTGTTACTAGGATCTAACTAACTGCCCTCCTGATGCTTAAAAACTGGAATGCAGTCTGTTGGGGGTGGGGGCAGGGACAACAGGCTGTGTCTCAGCTCTCTCCCAGACAGTAGTAGCTTGCGAAATATGGGGATCAGCTGTAGCCATCAAGAGCAAATAAAGAGAACTGTTAAAAAAAATACTTGATCCTACGCAGTCAGCAGCTAAGCTGGAAGAGTATCTTGTGCTAAGATAGATGCTTTCTCTTGCAAAACAGAAGGAAAAAAAGCCACAGAGATTTGTTTCTGCTTCTTGATATAGATACTCTTTGTATGGAATCTTTCCTTGAGGTTCCTGGAATAGGAGGTTGGAGGGAAGACATAGTCTTAATTTTTTTTTTAACTGGTCGTTTTTTCTCCAAAAGCCCAAAGGGAAAAGTACTCCATTAACAAACATCCTGTATTTCTTTTAATTGTAATGCTCATCCATTTTCATAATCTGTCTTTCCAATTAAACCACAAATTCCATGGGAGTGGCTGTGTTGATCTCATGTACTATTGAGTCTTTGATAATAGAACCATGGTGGGTAGCTTGCCTTTCGGTCCATAGATGTGGGATGAAATGCTGAAAATATTGCTGCATTGAAGACATGGCCTTCAACAAGGATGATGGGTGCCATGAGATATACATTGTAAATGAAGCTACTGCATACAGTATGATTTGTCTTAAGTCGCAAGGCAACAACATTTATAATGAAACTAATTAGTTAAGGGGGAGTCTATTTTAATGGCAAAAACAAGGAAGAATCTGAATTTGACCATAATGGAGAATTAAACAGCAATGGAGAAAAAAAATAGCAGCCAGTTCTCATCTGAGATAATCTTCAGTTGTTACATAGCACACAGTACAGTTTTTTTTTTGTGGGCACACAGTACAGTTTTCAGTTCTTCTTCTTCTTCTTCTTCTTCTTCTTCTTCTTCTTCTTCTTCTTCTTCTTCTTCTTCTTCTATTCAAGTTTTGTTTGAGGGATTTCATTTGTTTTTTAATTTTTTAGGTATTAGAGTACAAGTGGAAGAGAATCTGATGGCATAGTGCATACTCCTTGGTCTGCTAACTACAAAGTCTGCATTTAAAACCAGGAACCGTTCCAATGGAGAAAAATAAGCATGCCTGCTCCTACAAATATTTAGAGGCTAGGACATCCCAAGGAGCAGTTCAACTATGTCCTATAACTGTGATTCTCAACCAGTGGGTCACGACCCCTTGGGAGCTTGAACGATCCTTTTACAGGGGCAGCCCGATTCATAGCATTAGCAAAATTACAGTTATAAAGTAGCAATGAATATGTTATGTTTGGGGGGGGGGTCACCACAACAAGAACTGTATTAAAGGGGGGCATAATGAAGAAGATTGAGAACCACTGCCCTATAGGATCATGAAGAGTCAGAATCAGATGAATGGAAGTGTTTTTTTTTAAAGGGTAGAAGTAGACACATCTATGAAAAACCACAATTTGCATCCTAAAGTCATATGGGATGGGAAAACATCACTACTGGCTTTATTTTTTATATATAAAGTTCTTGGAAGCTTAAACTCCCAATTGAAAAATAAGAAGCTTCTGGAAGAGTGTCATAGATGCTATCTGCTTTAAGAAGTTAAGAGAACAATATGATTTTATAGACGAAACCTCTTTTGATGACTCTCTATTTGAAGATGTGAACCTGATGGAACAAAATGAAAAATGATTGAATCTTTTATCTTTCTGTCAAACTTCAAACTGTTTACAGTGCTGCTGCTTTTAAGGAAAACCGAGAGGTACAAACTCAGAATGGTAAGCAATGACCATGACTGTAGCAGTTACATAATCTCTTGTCAACTTGAGTGAAGGGGTGGTGTCTAGCCTGTCAATCAGGTAATAGCCAATGAGATTGCTGTGTAAGCATGTCCTTCTCCTGAGGATTATGGGAACTCCTGTCTTCTTCCCTGGGGGCGGGACACACTCTCTGCTTCATATTCCTGTTGCCACATGGAAATACACTGATGGAGCCAGACCCCTGGAACTAGCAGAAGAATCACATGGAGACCCATACCAGTGCTGAGATGCTTCCACTGCCACTGGATCTACAAGATTTTCTACCCACTGAACTGCAATCTTCCTGCATTTGGTTTGGCATGAGTCTGAAGAGGAATTTGTGGACTAGTATCAAACATATGGTTTAATATTGGATTTATGGACTTGATGTGGCCTGGGCTGGGTTGTTTTCTCAAAATACAACTGTTCTTTTATTTAAAACTCTTGCCTATACACATATAAGTGTCTATGAATATGTTTCTCTAGTAAACCCAGGTTAACACAATGATCAAAACCAGAGACTATGCCAACAGGTTTTCTGAATAGGTCGACTTTGTAGATAAGATTTATTGAGAATTTCTTAGAGAGCAAGTAGTACAGTAAATGATTTAAATAATTTTCTGTGGTCAACCTCATGTTACAGATGGCAAGTATTAGTCTTCTTGTGGAGTGGAGTGGGGAACAATATTTTATTGTGCCCTTGGTGAAAATGTACACAGGAAGTTAGGTTCCCATTGAACAATGTCTACACAAATTGTTCAGTGACATTAATCACATTTTTTCACAATGTGACAATGATCTTGAGAATTGAGTTCTCATTGTCCCATTCCCAGCAGTCGAGATTTCCTGCCTCCTTAGCTTTCTATCTTCGCTTTAGAATGATTGTTGACCTTTGGAAAGAACTCTAGCAGTGCAGTGATGAAACGGTTCAGCTGCTAACCAATGAGATCCAAGAAGGTTGTGGCAATCAGCTTCTGCAAGGATGACTGACTTAGAAATTTAATGGGAAGTTCTATTCAATTGAAACATGTAGGCCTTTAAGTGGTACTTAGATGCTTAGTGCTTCACTATAGTACCATAACACTGTAACCAGTGTTGTGAGGTGTCATGAAGTCATATGAATTCAGCGTATAAACGAGCAAAATGCTGCCTGGTCTGGTGCTGTCCTCACTGTGATGTTATCTTTGAGCCCTTCACTGCAACCACTGTGTCAGTACATATGATTGAGAGTCTTCCTCTTTTTCACTGATTCTCTTCTTTACCAAGGATGATGTCCTTCGCCAGAATCAGTGCCCTCTGATAACATGTTCAGAGGAATGAGAGGAATTCTTGCCACTCTTGGTTTTAGAGAGCATTCTGGCTATTCCTCGTACAAGACAAATTTGTTTTTCAAAGAGTATTCTTTGAATCACCTTCCTTAAGATAGGCACAGATATGTGTCTCTTCTAGGTAGATTTTTTCTCAAATTTTCTTGGCATAGATTAATGAATGCTGCCTGCAGGGATTGAAACATTTCAATTGGTATTCCATTCATTTCTGAAGCCTTGTTTTTCATCAATGCCTTTAGTGCCATGAATGATCACTCTTGTGGACAATATCCTTTATTTTGTGTGCTAATCTATCATTTTGCTGAAAGGTGACTTAGAGTATAGTTTCAGTTAAATGTTTAAATAGTATCATATCACTCCATAACAATCACATCAAACAGAATTGTACAATTGCTTCCATAATCAGTCTCCAAACAAACTTTTCCTTCCTGCACTCCTTAATGTGACCTTCCTCTTATCTTTCCCACCCTTCTATATCCCCACCTCTCCAGAAACTGTTGTTCTATTTGTTCTCCCTATGGGATTAATAATATCCCTGGGTTTCACTCACCGAAAAAGAGAAACAAATAACACAGCTTCAAAAGAGTCATCCCCCATGGCGATGTACCTCTAATATGAACATGTATAAGCAAAATAAAACAGAATGACCATCACAAGATTGCTGGAGTTACATATCTTAATCCAGAATGCAGGATACTGATGTAGCAAGATTCTATTTGTCCATCAACCTACAATGCATTACTCTTGGTACAGCAGTTTTTCTGCTTCCTCAGACACAATGTGCTTTCCAGCTGACGTCCTAAGATTACAAGTGAGACTGAAGTAGATAATTGGCTAGTCCCTCCTAGAAGAGCCATATGGAAGGGATGATATATCGAGGTGCAGCAGAGTTACAGTGAAACCCAGAACTATCCTCTAGTTCTTTAACATTTCCTCCTCCCACTAGTATGGCCTTGGTTTCACCTCCCTAAGCTTGCTAGACCTGTGCATGTACATTGCTACAGTCAAGAAGTTGTGATGCACAAAATCCAAGATAAATAAGTCCCTCAGAAAGTGAGGAAAGTAATAACTCCTGAGGAAAGGGCAGCTGAGAGCAACGAATACCCCACTTGAAGGCAATGAACATCAGAATGTTAAGTGAATGGATGCATGAGATAATATAATAAGGGTTCAGGTGGGTGGTAGGATGCGGGGGTGGGTAAAGGGGAGCTGATCAAAGAGTTCAAGAAGAAAGAAAATATATTGAAAGTGATGATGGCAGCAATTATACAATTACACTTGGGCTAATGGAACTATGGATTGTGATAATACCTACAATAGCTCCCAATAATATGTTTAAAACCAGCAAGTGTGTCTGAGTTAGAGTCCAGTTTTCCCAGTGGAAATCCTGTAGGGGGTCTCATCAGTGCAGCCTCCAGAGCATGTCGTGTGTCCCAAAGATCCAGGATTTGGTACCCCTGTGTTCCACAGCACCCAGTCTGGGTTCCTGGGATACCCCTGGACACCCTAATTCAATTTTGCCCATTTATAGCAATGAATTTTGGGCTCACTCTAAATCCTAGCCCAACTTAAGAACAATTAGTTCTTACATCATGGCCTTCCTTGATACTCACTCTCAGGAAGGGAACACAGAAGATAGAGGTTCTGTAGCCAAAATGTGGTGGAAACATAGAAAATAAGCCTCCAGAGAACTCACCCTATCTAAAATTGAGGAATGGGAGGAAAGTAGTCACTAAACAGAATGCTGGGGAGAAACAAGTATAAAAGCCCAAAGGCATAAATCTGACCTGAGCCATCATAACTATTTCACTGGATTCCCCCTATGATGCAGGCTGAACCTGATCTGGTTTCCAATTTTTTTTGCATTTTTGGTTTATATTGATTCTTGGTTCAATCAAGAAGTTTTGATGCAGGACATATAAACATGGGTGTGCTCATAAAAAATAGATGTATTGGACTATGTACATATATTTATATGGCAATACATTGAGGTAGTGGATGGACTTTGGGTCTCTGCTCAAGCCCTCCCTCAATGCAAGAGCACTATTCTAACAGCCTGGCATTCTGTGTTGCTCACACTCCCAGCATGATTGCTGAAGACAAAACTAGGTGCACAAGCAAATGTGGTGAAAAAACTGAAGATGCTCGGTTATCAAAAGATATAGCATCTGGGGTCTTAAAGGCGTGACGTTAAACAGTCATCTAGCAGAGAAGCAACAAGCCCACATGGAAGAAGCACACCAGCCCATGTGATCACGAGGTGTCAATGGGATCCCATGTGATCATGAGGTGTTGATGGGATCAGAAGACCAGAAACAAAAAAGCATATTGCTGAGAATAAGGGGGATCAGAGCAGAGACCCCAAAACCCGTCTGTAGAGAACAAGACATCCCGTCACAGAAGGATCACAAGGAAGGGTTAACTCAACCAGGGTATAGCATAGCACTGATGAAACACACAATATTCCTCTGGTTCTTTGAGGCTTCCTCACCCCCCACCACCATGACCCCAGTCCTGCCTTTCAGTTCTGGCTAGACCAGTGCATGTACAGTGGTACAGTTAAGAGCTCACACACAGAGAATTCAGGTCAGATAAACACCTCAGGAACAGAAAAAGGAGTAGCAATACAAGGAGGAAAAGAGGAAGGTGGTGGGAGAAGAAGGGGAGGAACCGATCACAATGATTGAGCCATAATTCCTGATCTACCGCGCCCCCCCCCCCCCACACACACACAAGGGAATGAACACCAGAAACTGTTGGGGAAGGGAGACAGTGGTTAGTGTAAGATATGAAAATAATAATTTATAATTTATCAATGGGTCACAAGGATGGGAGGGAAGGAGTTGGGAAAAAAGAGGAGCAGGTACCAAGAGCTCAAATAGAAAGTAAATGTTTATAGAATAATGACGACAACATATGTACAGATATACTTGATAAAATTGATGATGTATGTATTGTTATTAGAGCTATAAAAAATAAAATGATGTTTTAAAAAAAAGAAAAGTGAGATGACGTCAAGGAGTCCATGAAGAAAAAGAATGCTTGTAAACTGTTTGTGGCACCAATTGTACAATTCTACTTGATGTGACTGAAATGTGGAATGATATGATACATGTATTAAATCCCAACTAATAAACAACAACCAATAATAATTTTAAAAAATAATAAGTAGTATCTCAGGGCAATAATCCAAGCAACTATCAAGTAACAACTGGTGAAACTCTGAGAAGTAACACACACAAGATCATAGAGCCAAGCAGTGCCAAAGCCAAGATTCAAACTGAGGTCTAGTGACGTGCCAAAGATGAAATTCTAATTCAGTCCACAAGGAGTGGGCTTCAAAAAGTTGTGGAAAATGGAATCAAAAATTCATAGAATTTTCCCCTGAATTTTTGATGCCCCTTTGTATTTCTTGAACTATGACGAGGATCAATAAATACACAGTCTGAGTGGTTAGAGACTTGTCTTAAAGACTTGACCTGGAGGGTTATGTGTTGGACCATTAACCTCACGGTCCATCATTTCAATGCATCGGCTGCTCCACAGCTGAAAGACGAGGGCAAAGATTTGCACTCTGGGAAACCCACAGGGGTAGTTCTACTCTGTCCGGCAGCGTTTCTATGAGTCAGACTCACGAAGAAGGCAATGGGTCTGAGTTTAGGGAGTGACATTGCACCATTGATGTTAATAATTATCACAGCACAAGGGTTGAGAACGTGACTGTGGGTATGAACAGCCTAGGTGGGAATTCCACTCTACTACTTCAGAGTTGTGTAAACTACATAATCTCTCTTTCTTCTTTATCTCTGTAGATAATAGAGTCTGCTTCATTCCTGCTTGTACTTAGAACTGGGCCTGGCATGTGGAAAAGGCTTCCTGTTCTAGGCCCTTGCGTCAGTCCTGTCTCACAAAGACCCTCTGTAGAAGAGAACGAAATGCTGCCTGCTCTTGCCATTCCCACAATTGACCTTGTGTTTGAGCCCATTCTTGTACCCACTGTGTTAATCTACCTGATGGAAAGTATTTCTCTTTTGTGATGCACCTTCACTCTTCCAAGCATGATATTCTTCTTGAGTGACTGGTCTCCACTGATGACACATCCAAAGTACGTGACACAGAGATTCACTATCCTCATGTCTGAGGAGCAGTCTGGTTGTACTTCTTCCAAGACAGATTTGTTTGATAGCAGTTGATGGTATTTTCAATATTATTTGTCAGCAGCATACTTTAAATGCAATGATTCCTCTCTGGGTTTCTTTATACACTGTCCAACTTTCACATGCGTATGAGGTGATTGAAAATACCACAGCTTGTGTCGGCTGCACCTTAGTCCTTAAAGTCACATCCTTGCTTTTCAACACTTTAAAGAGATCTCGTGCAGACTTACCCAATGCAACTCATCATTTGATCTCTTGACTGCTGCTTCTATGAGCACTGATTGTGGATCCAAGCAAGATGAAATCTTTGACAACTCCAACTTTTCTCCATTAATCATGATGTTCCTTATTGATCCAGTTGGGAGGAATTTTATTTTCTTTGTATTGAGTTGTTATATATACTGATGATTACAATTCTTGATTTTCACCTCCCTTTCACCAAATAAGGTTGTGTCATCTGCATATCTCAGATTCAGATAAAAAGCATCCTCCAATCCTACCATATTCCTCTACATATAATCCGTATTCTCTGATTACTTTCTCAGCATACAGATTGAATAAGTATGATGAAAGGGTACAATCCTGACCCACACTCTTCCTGATTTAATACCCTGTCAGTGCCGAGATGCTTCTACCGCCACTGGATACTATTGACGGACCCTGAGGCCTGGAAATGAGGAACCATGGAGAAACCCCTGCCAGCGCCAGGATGCTTCTACTACACGTGCTTTGTGAGTCAGAAGGAGACCTTATAGACTGATATCAGACATGGGCTAATATCAGACTTATGATCTTGGACTGGACTGGGTTGGGATGCTTTTTCAATGTTCTATTCCTCTTGTATATAAGCCTTTCCCTTTATATCCATATGCATACTTATGAATTTGTTTCTCTAGTCTACCCAGACTAACACACATGGTTTGTTATGAGTCACACAATTAAAAGTCTTTATATAGTGGATAAAACAAAAGTAAATATATTTTTGGTATTCTATGTTCTTAATCAAGATCCAGCTGACATCAGCAATGATTTTCCTCATTTTATGTCTTTTTCTGAATCTGGCAAAATGCTACCTCTCTGGTTAACAGTTATGCCCTTGGAAACTCACAGGGAAAGTTCTACCCTTCCCCATAAGGTCACTCTGAGTTGGCATCAACTTGATGGCAGCTAGCTTGGTGAGCATGTGATCTTAATGATTTTGACCTATAATTTGCATTTCTGTTGGGTCCCCTTAATTTTGAATGGGTAAAAATATACACGCTTTCAGTCAATTGGCCAAGTAGCTATCTTCCAAATTTCCTGGCATAGACAAATAAGTACTTCCAGTGCTTCATTAGTTTATTGAAACATTCCCATTGATATTCCATCATCCCGGAGCCTTGCTTTTGGTTAATGTTTTCGGTACAGCAGAAAAAGAAACATTACTCATCTTTACTTAACTTTTTAATTTTAACTTTAAGTGCTTCCTGTCTCTTTTTACTAAGATAAGCCACTAAAACAAAAGAAACCAACAGAATTTTCTTGCACTTGAGCCAGGTGTTCTGAGCAGTGCCTTCTGCACGACATTGTTCCAGATCCACAGATGAGTCAGAAAGAAGAATACCTCTATTCAAGAATTTTGCAATCTGTTAAGGACAAGCCAGGCTTGATCTATTCGATATTTTTAACATTTACATGCCCTAAGTCTTGCAGGTTGTTTGTTTTTTTTTTGGACTGCATATACATAATACATTTTGCAGCAAACCTAATGTCTTTTGCCTTATGAAGCACTGTGTGGAGGCTACTTTCTATTTTGGGTCATCTCTTATCCAGCCCAAGTTCTTCCTGATAACACAGTGAGATTTCTTAGCAATACTATTTTATTTCCTTCGGTAGCTGAAGTTAAATGAGAGTCAGCTAAATTCATGAAGCTAAGATTATTTTGAAATACATTTTCAATACTGTCAACATAACTTACAAGCACTGTAATTTTGTAGCCACCATTAGCCTGACTCCTTTGGATGAGCAGTGGGAATTACAAATTAGGGTAGCATAAAGCAGACTGGGCTGTGGGTGCGATGTATCCACTGCTGTCGATTCCATCTCAGAGTAATCATCTCCCAGCAACCTTACGGGGCAATCTAGTAGAATTTCCCCACTTGGTCTCCAAAGCATTATCCTCATCGAGGCAGCCTGCCCCAGGGTTCTCCAGGGCACCATCAGAATGCCTTCTAATACCAGAGAGGTGACTTTCTGCTTCCATGAAAAGCTAGCATTGATACCAAATTAAAGGAATCTATTGAAGATCACAACTTAAAACCACGTTTCATTTGAATGCAGTATAATATATCTAAATGGATTATTGAGGGCTAGTGGTATGGTGGATTATGCATTGGACAGAAGGTTGGCATTTCAAGCCTACCAGCCACTTCTTGGGAGGGAGATGAGGGTTTCAGCTCTCATGAATATGTGCTGCCTTGTAAATCCGAGGGAGCAGTTCAGCTCCGCTAGATATGGCTGCTACTTGCTGGCAATGGGTTTAAACTCATTTGACTCCTTTGCAGTCACTCTTAGGAAAGGACAGCAATGGCAGGTCTCTGGCTAGGGACAAACCGTAGGATAGCATAGTTCTGGGCAGCAAAGTATTTAAGTACTTGACTGCTGGGAGGTTTGTTATTCATATCTTCCCATAGGTCTGGTGATTAAGTACATGGGTTTAGTTCAAACTAACTCTATAAAAACTGAGTTTATTTTTTATTTATCATCATAGTTCTGAATCAGTGGAAATCTGTTTTCTTTCTCTGCTTCTCCCCCCACCTTTTTTGTTATACAAATGCTAGCACTCATACAATTGAAAGTTTTGAAAATGAAGAAAACTGTCTCTGTCCCCATGTTGTTAAAAAAAAAAACTTCCATGGGAAATAAAATAGGTGCTCTGAGAGGTGCCTAATTTGATTCTGATTCTGTCACTTGTTTCTCCTGTGACTGCAGGAATTTACTTAGTTTCTCCAATCTCAGTATCTTCATTGATAATATGAAGATAATAATATCATGTGCCAATGTTGTTGGGTAAGTTAACACATGTACAGCAATAGTGCGTGACCACAAACCAATGACAATTTAAGGTAGAATGACCAAGATAAGTATAGAGATATACAAGTACTCCCTCAGTGCAAGAACACGTCATTCTAATAATCCAGCATTCTGTGATGTTCACCTTCCCAACATAATCACTGAAGACAAAGTGAGTACATAAGCAAATGTAGTGAAGAAAGCTGATGGTGACCAGCTATCAAAAGATATAGCATCGCTCTCAATGGCGGGCACGGGTCTGGTGGCGGGAGAAGCGGTGGTGGACGCGCTTTCCTATTTTGATCAAGGTTATGAGGTGCCCAGCGTGCACGAAGCAAAGCGAAGAAGACTGGCTGCTGCCGCCGCTACCGCCCCACCAAGAACTACCTGAGCTACCTGACGGCGCCGGATTACTCCGCGTTCGTGACCGACATAATGAGAAATGAATTTGAAAGATTGGCTGCTCGACAACCTATTGAATTGCTCAGTATGAAGCGATATGAGCTTCCAGCCCCTTCATCGGGTCAGAAAAATGATATCACTGCATGGCAAGAGTGTGTGAATAATTCCATGGCCCAGTTAGAGCATCAAGCAGTTCGAATTGAGAATCTGGAACTAATGTCACAGCATGGGTGCAATGCCTGCAAAGTATATAATGAAAACCTAGTTCATATGATTGAACACGCCCAGAAAGAGCTCCCGAAGTTGC
>PVJH01020098.1:0-41384 GCA_004026705.1 Nesogale talazaci | reverse complement strand
GAACCTGGAACCAACCCCAGAAAACGGTGTTGAGAAGAGTCTTCCTCCCCTGCCCCCCGCCACACACACTGTGATGCCAAATGCACTGCTCCGTGTCAACCCCGCAAAGGCCAGATTTGAAAGGTGTGGCCCAGCTACCAGCTTTTTCTCCTGCCCCTCGAGTTGCCCCAAGGACCAGAGCAGCGGTGCTGGGTTCTGTGTGAGTCAGCTGTGTAAGTCATGAGGGTGTCAGAAGGGGAGAGGGGTTGGGGGAGGTCATTGGCTGTGAGTGGTCAGCTTGGGCTTCCTCTTCAGGCCCATCGGATCCACGCTGGGCTGGCTGGTTCCCAGGGAAATCACTTTTAGGAACTGTTTGAAGAGGAGATGGCATCTTCACCCCTGTTTAGATGGGCTACCTTTGCAATGAGCCTGCTGCCCGGCTCGCTATGCCTGAAGGGCACATAGACTGGGAGCAGGGGATTGTGGTCACCAGGGCTGCCTGTACCCCACGGTTTGGCGAGGTCAGGATGTGTGTGTCCAAGCAGACACTGGAAAGTTGCAGTTTTGCAGTATTCTATCCAAAGGAGGAGCATCAGGAAACTGTGGGGGCCCCTCTGAAGGTGAAGCTGTGGGGGCACTGGGTTGTGCCCCCCTTGTGGAGCAGGAATCGATGCCTGTACCCCAAGAGCTGGCACTTCCATTGTCTTCTTAGCCGCCCCCCTTCTCTGCCCCTATTTCCGGAACAGCTAGAAATAGAAAGTGGTGGTGGGAGAATGTGCCTCCTCCCCTTTCCAAGTACCTCAGGTTAGGTCTAGTCTATTCTGAGAAGGAAGGAAATTAGCATGAAAATAAATTTCAGGCTGAAATGTGACACCAAACTGAGATGAACTGCATCTCCTTATACCCAAGAGTGACCAGAGAGCTTGGGGATGGGGCCTCGTGGTTACCTCAGTGACCAGGGCAGGAGATTCAGACTGGCGTTGCTGAAGAGAGGAAGACCAAAACCATCTCTCCTCATGGTCCACTACGTTCAGCTTGTGATCACTCCGCCACAGGAGCCCGTGGGCTGTGGCACTTTCCTCTCCTGGCAAAGGAAAAGCCACTCCTATGTCCTGAGGTCAGGGGTCCTAAGCTTTCCCCTTTCTCCCCTCAGCCATCCTCAGTACCCACAGCCACCTCCTCATGGTCATGAGAGAGCTGCCACAGCCCCAAACTCACATACAGCTACCACTGACACGTTTGGGTAAAGCAGAGGGTGCACCTGGTACATTCGGCGGGGGTGGGTTGGAGGGGGGGTGGTGTTGCAGGCACCATGTGGGGCGGACTGCCTATAAATCCGGGGTACCCTTCTGACTACCCTCGAGTTAATGCTGATTTGTGGTGACCCTGTAGGCCAGGGTAGAGCGGACTCCATTGGTTTCTGAGAGCCCAACTTTTTGGCTGGTGGATTTGAACTGTGGACTTTGGGGATCACAGCCCAATCCTTCAGCACTCCACCACCAGGTCTCCTAGGGGCACTCTTAGACTACATTCTTAGGAGCGTGGCATCCCCAGCAAGGGAGGGGAGGGCCCCAGTGCTGGCCTGGTTGGGCTCTGTGTAGCACAGCAGGCTATGAGGGACAGGCAAACGGAAGCTTCTCGGAAGAATGGAGGCTTTTCTACTGCAGAAGACTCAGAGGCCCTGGCCCACATAGGCCACCATCATAGACTGTGGAGAACACTGGCCGAGAAGGAGGGACATACTCCAGCGGGCCGAGCGGGACTGAGGACCATCTCTAGGGAAGGGCAGCGCCCACAGCCTGTGGAGCTGCTGCTCAGTGGCGAGGGAAAGCACTTCTCTCAGAGAGGGGGTGTCCTACAGGCCAGGGATATGTGCAGTCTCGGACACCCCACGCACCCACCCCGTGCTTGACTTCTTATCTCCCAAGACGAAGGTGAGAGTGCCCGCCTTCCAGCCTTTGAGATCTGCCCCGTGTGTGGCTCAGAGGAGGTGCTCAATTGCAAGTGGGCCTTTTCTCCCTCGACTGTTAGAGAGAAGCTGCTCACAAGATTGTCGAGACAGCCAGAAGGCCCTGAAAGTCTTTTCTCCCCTTGAGGTCCACTTAGGGTCCTTAAGACGTGTGGACAGGATCCCTCCTGATGATGAGAGTTTTCATGATGAATTAGGGCCCAGGACCAGACGTGTAGACAGAACACAACATAAGCCGAGTCAGGGTTCCTGCCCAGAGGCACCTCTGCTTCCCCAAGAGCCACTCAGGGACGTGGGTTTCCTTCCTGCACTCCCAACTGGTAGTCAGATCAGAAGATCCCACAATCCTGGTCCCATTTCCCCTCCTCCAAGGAACAAGATGGTGGAAGAGTGTTGTTCTGGCAGATGGCCCATGGGGGAGGCATAGCTTTTCACCCAGATACCGGGTGTCCTCCACCTTGTCTTTCTGGGGAAGGACAAGGGCCATGAGCTGGCTAGTGGTTGTCCTCTGTGCAAAGCCTAGGACTTTGTGCAGAGTTTGCCCAGGGCACGTGTTGTTGTTGATGACCCCTTGTCTCCTTCTGCTAATGGAGCCTGTGCACCATGTCCACTGGGGAAATCTCCAGCCTATCAGAAGCTGGGAGGCTCGCGAGCAGGGATACTTGTTGGCCATGGGGAGTTGGCCCTGAGATCCAGAATACCATGCCCCAAGGGCATGCCCTGTGCTGCCAGGGCTGCAGACAGACCACTGGATGTGAAGCAGGCCACCTTCTCAGGCCCCTGGGGCTCTTTAAGCCTTAGTTCTGTAACCTGTAGAAGAGGGGATGTGAATCTTTGCCTCAATCCCAAACTCACAGCAATCGAGTGGACGCCGACGCACAGTGACCCGGAAGGAGAGGGTAGAACTGTCCCTGGAGTTTCTGATTCTGTCATTCTTTTTTGTGGGCAGAAGGCCCAGCCTTTTCCTGTGGAGCCACCAGTGGTTTCAAACGACTGACCTTGGGGTTAGCGGCCCCACACGTAACCACTCCGCCCTCCGGACTCTTCCTCCTCGTCAAACAAGAACATGCTGTGGGAGAGCTCTCTAATGGGAAAACGCTGTCCATGTGGACTCTCGATGGCTCACAGCCCAGAGGGGATCACAGCAGTCAATTCTACCATAGCTCCTACCCATAGGTGCTGCACCTGTCCCTGCTCCCACCCCTCAGGGTCCTCTGACGGCTAACAGGAAGGTTGGGGGGGGGGCGCGGGGTGGTGGTGGATGAGCCTCCCGATTTGTCTAGCTGTGGATGTGGGAAATTTCCAGTATCAGAATGACTCAACTCCAGTGATTAACAACTTTCTTCTGAGAGCAGAGTCAGAGAAGGTCAGGCCTTCTCTCTCTCTCCCCTCCTCCTTCCTCTCTCCTCTCTGGGCATATGGTTGAGGAGGGTGGTAGGAAGTTAGGATATCTGGATACTAACCTTGGCTACACCCTTTTCTTGCTCTATGACCTCGAGCAAGCCACTTTCTTTCCGAAAACCAAATTTCTTTTTCTTCTTCTTCTTCTTGAGAGAGAGAGAAAGAGAGAAGAGAGAGGGAGGAGAGAGAGAAGAAAGAGGGAGGAGAGAAAGAGAGAGGGAGCTGGCTCATGATCTAAAGAAGTGAGTACACACACGCACATAGGTTTCATCACAGTCTTTGACGAAAGGTTACGGAAGTGCCCAAGGACTGTGTTCAGTTCCAGTGCCACAGCTCCTGCTCAGCTGGGTCAGGGCTGGGCATTCAGGGGCCACTCAGGATACAGCATCGCTTAGCCTTGGAACCTGCTCCCAGCTTTGAGTTTGGGCCATGGCGGGGCACCAGCTTCTGGTTGCCCAGGGGTGATGGTGAGGGATGCCCTGGGGTAGGGGGCTCCTGAGGCCTTTGCGGGCAGGTGCTCTCTCCTCGGGTAACACACCATCCTGGAGAAATCTTTCCCTGGCTCTGGTTCACGCAGTCCGGCTCTCGGTTTCTGGGCCGAAGTTGAGGGGAGGCTGCCAGCCTGCGGGAGGCAGGGGTGGGGTGGAGGGAGGCGACGCCTGCAGAGAGAGACAAGTGATCCCAGATCTAGCAGTGCCTGGACTTGGGGGCGGATAGGATTTCTTAGTTCCAGGGGATTCTGTCACGTTTGAAAGGTGACATTTTTAGGTTACAGTTCTGGATCAGAAGGGACCCTGTGATTCCTTGCTAGGTAACTTTTACTCAACATGGGACATCCCGGAGGCGGTATGCAGCGATGTGGGTAAGAACATCGGCTTCAGAGCCAGCAGACCCGGGTTCAAACCCCAGCTCAACTTCCAACTCGCTGCCGGATCGCAAGCAAGCCAGCTGCTCTCAGCCCAGGTTTCAGCAGCTGCTCCTTGCAGCGAAGAAGGATTTGGTATTATTACGGTCTTCCATCACAGAAGGACTAGACTCCGTTTATAATTGACTGCGGGAGGGAGGGATCTGGTTTCTCTCTTCATCAGACAGCGAGAGGGCCAGAGATCGGCGTTTCCCAAAGCTTGGTGGAACCCAAGCCATGAGAGCACGCCCTGCACGCTGCACACGCAGAGGCTGCGTATCTGGGCTGTGCTGACTGAGCAAAGAGGAACGATGGCCTCTTCACCAGCTCTGTGAAGCTCCAAATGCACTTGACCCAGGAATCATTTCCCGTGAGGTGTATGCAGGGCCAGGCTCGGGGAGAAGTGGCGCTGACAGTTCTTGGCCCTGGGCAGACTTCTGTCGCCACGTGAGGCTCAGGTCCCACTCGCCGTGTCAGCCCGGGTTCTTGGTTGGTTCCACACCACACGCTCACTCGCTGCAATTCCGTGCTTCTATTTCTGTTTCCCTTGTGTCTGTGTCTTTCACTGCAGGTGACCTCGGTCGGGTGCTGTGTGGAAGAGGGGGGGTGGGGGGTGGCTAGGAAAGCGTCGACTTGACTCGAGGACCTCGGCCAATGCTGAGCTCTTGGGAGCGCTGGGTGGTCGCTTAAGGCTGGCCCCATCCCCATCCCCATCCCCACCCCCAACCCCATCCCCATCTCCATCCCCATCCCCATCTCCATCCTCATCCCCATCCCCATCCCCATCCCCATCCCCATCCCCATTCCCATCGCCCACCCCCCACTCCTCAGGAAGACCGGGATAAGCTCAGTCTCCAGGACTTCCTTCCCGTTCTGCTTGTGATTATGTGTCTTGCCCAGGCAATGAAGAAAGGATGGCAAAGGCTAGCGGGTGGGCGTCGTGAAAGGACTGCTTAAGAAGGTAGTAGTCACCTTGTCCTGACCACGGTGGACCTCGGAAGGAAAACGGTTTTTGCGATTGCTGCATTTAGTGTTCTGAGAAAGACCCGGGCAGTTGGGCTGCTGGGCAGTGGGCTCCAGCTTCGGATGAGGTGGCTTCCGGAGGGGGTGAACCAAGGAACCAATTCCCCCCCGCCCCCTGCATGGTAGCCACCCGAGGGATGAAGGAAGGTGAGGGTCACCGGACCGCAGGGTTGGCTGGGTCCTTCTCTTGGGGGATGGACACGCGCCCTTGCTTTGCAGTCCACACTCCTCATAAGCGGCGCTCTCTCTGCCCCCTTCAATGGGAGCAGAAGTGATGAAGAGAAGGGCCGGGAGCGGTCTGTTCTTCCTCTAGTGTGCTGGTTTTCAGCCTTCCTCATGCCGTGACCCTTTCCTACAGGTCTTCATGGGCTGGGGATCCCCCAACCATAACATTACTTACATTGCTACTTCACTGTGGGACAAAGACAGGACTCTCCCACAATTATAGAGACTCCAAAGTATTAGACAGGATGATGGCTGGCTTCCCTTGACGCCTGTGGGCCCATTCACATGTTGTTGTTATCATCTCTAGTCTAACCGGTCTCGCCACATCCAGGAGTCTGGTCTTGTCACATGGGACCCCGATACCTCCCTTTCCTGTAACGTGTGCATATAGCACAACCCTTTCCTGTGACATATGTCCTTACCTGTAATTAGGGGCCTGGCATGACTCCAAAGCGTATATCAGGATTGGACATAGGATAGAGGCGTTCTCTCTCCTGCCCCTCAGTGCTGGATGCTCACGGACCTCTCTCCTTCATGGAATTCCCTTCCCCCACTCGCTGTCTCCACATGGACAGCCCCAGCTTGCTATCATGATGTGAAATGTGTCTGACTCTTATTCTCTCGTCTCATGCTCTCCATAACTTGACCATAATAAATAATAATGATCGCTGTACAGCTGTGCCTCTCGAACCCATGATGTATGTATCAGAGGCCCGCCCTCCTCTGATACTTCATCCCTGTCATTTTGCACTGTTATGAATCGGGCAACCCATGTGAAAGGAGCGTTCAAACCCCAAAGGGGTCGCGACCCACAGGTTGAGAACCACTGCTCTAGTGTGTGTCAAGTCTGCACATCTCACGCACTCCCTGGTGTCCAGCCGATCCCCACTGCTAGCGAGCCTACAGGACACGCTAGAACTGCCCCGGTGGTTTTCCTAGGTTGTGATTCTTGACGGGAGTGAAAAACCCCGCCATTCTCCCATGGGGCAGTTGGTGTTTTCGAACTCCTGACCTTTCAGTTTGCAGCTCAAACACATAACCACCAGATCACCAGAAATTAATTAAAAAGAAAAAAAAGACAGTCATGGAGCAGGGCTATGTACTATTTCTCGAGTCCTAGTGATCCAGGCAGGCAGACAGAGAGCTGAAGGTGGGGGCACAGTGCAAAATGGACTCAATGTATTTATTCAGGGACATCCAGAAGCCACGGGCAGTGGACTCTGCGACTGTTGGGCAGGGCTCAGACCGACTGACCAGGTCACTCTTATCCCCAGGTCTGAGGTGTCACTGCAGACCCAGAGGACGAGGTGCCCCGAAGAAAGGTGTCTGGTGACCGGCCCCCTTGGAAGATGACCTTTCTGTGTGGGGAGGAGAAGGGCACCCTGACTCCTGGCTGGGAAGGAGGCAGGTCCTGCCAAGTCGGGGTGGGGGCGGGGTGATGTGTCTGGCTCACTCCGTAGGCTGTGGGAGGGCAGGCCTGCGTCACAAACAACCCCCACCCCCACCCCCTGAACCTCAGCACAGTCCCTGACAAGGAGAAGATCAGACCCGGCCCGATGGCCTGCCTGTCCCAGGGCCCTGCTGCAGGGCCGCTCAGGCTGCCCCCCTGGCTTCTCTCCTCAGACCCCTCCCATTCTCGCCCCACCAGGAGACTCCTGGGGCATGGAGTAGCGCCACTGTCGATGCGATGTGCAGTAACAAAGGCGGCTGGAGCCCGAGCTTGGTCTCCATGGACAGTATTTATTAGGCGACGTTCTCGGTGTGAAGACAGATAGGCAGGAGGCGCTGAGGGGCGGCTGTGGCAGCCACAGCCCTTGGAATCCGGGGGCTGCCCAGGGCGTGAGTGTGGGGGTGGGGGCTCATCCCCCCCACATATTGCATATTCTGTGGCAGTGTGCCCAGGCATAAGGCATTGGGGAAGCAGAAAGGCTGCCTGCAGGGGGAGGGGAGGGGAGAGGAGGAAGGGCAGCGACATCGCCTTCCGGTTCCCTAGGAAAGACCCAGCCTGAGAAGCAGTAGACGGTGATTCTGGGCGCCCTGGCCCATCCTCCCCCTCCCTCCTTGGCGACTTTGGTTGTGGCTCCCTCGGGACTGGCTGGACAGGACCCCTCGAGGGCAGGGTCACACAGAGGACAGGAGCAGCTAGCATGGCCCTCCCTCCAACACACATAGACAGGCCCGCCCCCCCCCCATACACACACATCGTGAGCCCCACTTTCCTGGAGCCCTTGGCCAGCCTGCTCCCCCACACTGTGACTGGGCACCCACCCAGGTCAACCAGGCTTTCCTTCCTCTGGGCTGCCAGCGGCCAGTAGCCATGGCTGGGCGGGGCTTGAGTCAGACCACCCCATGGACCCCAGAGCTCCTTCCCCTGGCTGGGCAGTGCTGAGAGCTGACAGGGGACAGCGTGGGAAGACAGGGTGGTGGGAGGAGAGGCCCCCCGCCCGCTCCCTCTGGGTGCTGTCCCAAGTCACGGTGCCGGTGCAGGATGGGTCCTGACCCTGGAGCTAAGCGTGTCATGTTTCTACCTGGGCCTCTGGCTTTGTGGGTGGTGTGGGGTATGGGCACGCTGGGTCCCAGGTCCCCACCTGGGAGGGGTGCTCATTGCTGCTGAAGCAGGTTAGCTCTCTAGGGCCTTGGGTCACAGGCACCAGTGAGGGCTGTGGGGCCAGGGATTAAAGCCCCAGGAGGATGGAGAGACAGGGCAGCCCCAACAACGGGCTCAAACGTAGCGACGACTGTGAGGTTGGTGCCGGACTGGGCAGTGTTTGGTTCTACTGTACAAAGGGTACTGTGGGTCAGAACTGACTGGATGGCACTTAACAACGACACACAACAGGGCATCGAATCCCCCCCCCCCCCGCCCACCCCCACCCCGGGGACTCTTGGGGGGAAAGAGCTGTGATCTGCTTTTATAAAGACGACAGTCAAGAAAACCTTAGTTCAACTGTGTCACACGTGGTCACGAGAGCGGGCAGGACCCCTGATCGTGGGGCCCTGGTTCTGGCTTCAGACTTGATGGCTTACCCACTGCTCAGGGGTGGGCAGGGCAGGAGCTTTGCTCTTAAGAGCACTTAGACTGGGAAGATGCAGCCTGGGCTGTTCTGTCACCTCGGACAAATGCCTCCGCTCCACCCCCCCCCCCACCCGTCTGGCTTCAGGGTTCTCATCTGTAGCGGGGGGGGGGGGGGGGAATGAGACCATTCCTCTGTTACCCTCATGCGGGGGAGGTAAGAATCCAAAGGAGACATGGCCAGCAGAGGGTTTTCAGAGACTCAGTCACTCCTTGTAGGAGAGGGTGGTTCTCAGCAGCGGCCCTCACGGGTAAGTCTGCGGTTTTCTGTTCTAGACTCCCAGGGCAGGCAGCTCCTCAAGGTCGGCCCCCCTCCCTCATGAGTCTGTTAACTGAGAGGTCAGTTAACCTCTCACGTCTTGGACCAGCCGCAGCCTGGGAAGCCACTGCCTCTTCTGCTCTCTGCAGTCCTTCTTCCTGCGCCTGTCTGTCCTTCCGGGTGTCTGTCCTGCCCTCTGGGGGCTAGCTTCAAGCACGGGTAGGTTTCTACGCTGCAAAGCCATGCAAAACCGACACAGAAGAGAGGGGAGGCCGAGAGACAACACCTGGGTTACGGGAGGGGATGTGGGGTGGAGGGGGTGCTGGACAAAGACGCCCTGGCTGGGGGGGCTGAGGGGAGGTGGGAGACCTGGCAGGACAGAGTTATAAATAGAGATGCAAATGTACACAGAACACGAAGATCCCCTTGGGAGGTTGGGGTGTCTGGGGACCAGCAGGGCCTCCGAGGGCTGGGGAGCCCCTTAGATTTTCCAAGCCATCTAGGGGAGGCTCCCGGTTTCTGCCTCCCTGCCCGCTGGGCCCCAAAGTTTCACATTTCTCAGAATTTGCAGGGTGGGGGATGGGGGCTCGGGGGTCCCTCAGAGCCCGGGCTCCTGCCGGCTGGTGCTAGCAGGCACAGTTGGAAATTGGGGTGGTGGTGGTGGTGGTGGTCAGGGCCCGCCCCTTGGGGCCCAAGGCTGCGAGGCAGGCCTCTCTGAGGAGGGCAGGAGTCCCGGGGCAGTGGATGGGGGGTGGGGGGGGGTGGGATGTCTCCGCACGACCGCCCCCCCACCCCCACCCCCGGCGACGCTCCCCTCCCCGGGCGCCAGGCCCGGAGGGTGGAGGTGGGGGCCGGGGGGGGGGGTGGTGGTCACACGGAGCTCCGGCGCTTCATGAGGCCGCGGAAGGTGGACAGACTGTGCAGGCCCGTGGACACGGAGCTGATGGCGGAGCGCGGCGCGGCGCTGCAGAGGCAGCGGTGCGAGGGGGTGTCGCTGTAGCGGCCGCCCGCGCCCGGCGACGAGTGGCTCTGCTCCACGCACGTGTCGGACGTGGAGAGGTCCCGCGGGATGATCATGGGGATGGAGTACTGCAGCTTCTCGCGGCTCTTGTACCACAGGCACGAGCACATGGACTGGAAGTGCAGCACCTCGGCGTACACGTTGCGGAAGCCGCCGCCGCCGCCGCCGCCGCCGGCCGCCAGCGCGCACGACGAGGCGGTGTCCGTGGTGTGCGCGCTCCCGCCCGCGCCGCCGCCGTCCGCGCCCGCGCCCGCGCCCCCGCCGCCGCCGCCGCCCGCCTGCCCGTTGCGCGTGAGCAGCGCGCGGTGCTCGGCGTCGCGCTTCTCGTCCTCGGCGTTCATGGTCATGAAGCGCAGCACCACGAGGTTGAGGAAGGCGCCGATGACCGTGAGGCCCGTGAGGATGTAGACGAAGCTGAAGGCCACGTACTGCGGCTGCGTCTGCAGCGCCTGGTCCTTCTGCAGCGCCACGTAGTCGCCGAAGCCGATGGTGGTGAGCGTGATGAAGCAGTAGTAGTAGGCCTGGAAGAAGGTCCAGTGCTCGTAGTAGGAGAAGGCGGCCGCGCCGATGCACAGCGTGCTGATGCACGAGAAGAAGCCGATGAGCACCATGTTGGCCATGGACACGTCGGCGCGCCGCATGCCCAGCCCCTTCTTGGTGCGGTGCAGCAGGTACTTCACGAAGGTGTTGATGCGCTCGCCCAGGCTCTGGAACATGACGAGCGTGAGCGGGATGCCCAGCAGCGCGTAGAACATGCAGAACACCTTCCCGCCATCCGTGCTGGGCGCCGCGTGGCCGTAGCCTGGGGTGGGAGTGGGGGGGGGGGTGGGTGGAGAGGAAAGAAAGATCAGGCCGGGGGCTCGGCTGCCCTGCCCGCCACGCCCCGCTCTCGCTCTAGCAGCTGCAGTCCCCGTCTCTCTCCTCCGCCGCCGGCTCACCTGGCTCTCAGATTCTGGTCACTTCTTAGTCACAAGGGGGTCACAAGCTATAGCCACATGACAGTGTTCCCAAGCCAGGTGCTGCGAGCTCCTTGGCGTATATTTTTGTCTTTTCCCTTGGGACAATTCTCTGAGGTCGGAGCGAGTGACGCCCCTCAGGCCTCTGAACCAAGCCCCAGGAGCTCGGGTCACTAGGGGCTACGCATTGGGCTGCTATTCAAAAACCACCAGCTGTTCCCCGGAGGAAAACATGGCTTTCTGCGTAGGAAAAGAATCGCAGGAACTCGCAGGGGGGTTTGCAGGGAGCCAGGAGCGACTGGATGGGAGTGAGTTTCATTGCCTTGGTCGGAGTGGCGCATTCGCCCTCAGGACTGGGGTCCGTCTGGCTTCAGAGACGACACCATCTGATGCTGCAGTTCTATGCAGTGAACAGACAGGCTCTGGCTGTCCAGTTAGAAGCCGTGGGGATTCTGGGAGGTTGGCTTATCAGCTGGGGGACATGGGTTCTCGTCTTGTGACTGAGGACTTTGGACATAGCCTCGGTCCTCTGGACCTCGGTTTCTGGAACTGCCTGGGGGAAAGGAGGGTGGGGAGAAGGGTGGACAACTTCCTGCGGGTCAGTATGGAGGGGGGGAAAGTGAGGTCCTGATGGCTCCCTGATTTCTCTGCTGCCACCCAGAGCTGATGAGGCATGATTGGCAGCTGGCCCTAGGGCAGCTGGCCCATTGGTGCCTGACAAGGAGCAGGGAGACAGTGCCCCCTTCTCCCTCTCCCCAGTAGGTGAGTAATGCCTTTGAGTCCCGATTCCCTAGACTCTCCTTGGCCTGGCCCCAAAGTGAAGTCTGCCCCATGGGGGTGTGGTTATCTTGGAACCCTGGCGTTCTTGGATTGGTGTGGCTCCCACCAGTCAGACGCTGTGTCCCCCTAAACCCTCTATTACCCACAAGCCCACTCTGAGCCAGGAATCAGGTTGCAGCGAAGCCTCCCTCCGGGCCACCCACTCAATGGCCTTAAGTCTGTTATTCTTGTCACTGTATCAGGAGGAAGACCTGGGGTGGGGACTCAGGAACGCTGGCCCTGTCCCTCATGGCTGTGCCACCTTGAGAGCCTTGCTTTGCCCACTTTGAGCTCTTGGGTCCTCATTTGCATCCTGAGGTGTACTAACCCTGCTCCCGTGAGACACTTAGTACTTTGATTAATATGAAGGAGGACAGCAGCACAAGTGGACAACCTTCCCGGTTTTCTCTGTATCAAAACGTAGCCTGATGCTGCTGCCTCCAGGCAGCCTGCCCAGGTTTCTCCTAGCCTGATTTGAGTGAGACGAAGAGTGCTTGGCACCAATATCAACCCCCACGCCCTCCACAAGCACACATGGAGACAAACACTGCCTTCAAGGTGGGGGAGCACTATGGCTCTTGTGCTCCTCTCTGGCTTGCGCCCCCACATGACCAGCCACGCCAACGGACCCCAAAACCATGTGGGTGAAGGGCACGGCAGAATGTACTGTGCATGTTGCTGCCGGTTCAGGGTTCACCACCTGATGACCGTGGACTAACCAGTCTTACTTTTAAAGAATCTCTCTGAGACTTAGTTGCTGTGTCTGTAAAACAGCTCTGATACATAGCACCAGGCTCCACGCGGCTTTGGGGGGGAATAAGTCAGATCCTGCATGGGAGACACTTCACCCTTCCAGTGACTCTGACATCTCTGCTGTTTTAGCCTTAAAGCTCAGCGAGGTCTGGGGACAGCTGGTCTCGAGTGCGTGCGTGTGTGTGTGTGTGTGTGGTGAGGCTGCCCTTGGAACAGGCTCCCTGGTCCCGACCACAGGGTGGGGCTGGCGACTCTGCCACCCTTTGCTGTTCAGCCTCCCTGCCTGGCTCATCCACACCTCAGCGGGGCGAGAACAGATTGTGCCCGCCAACTCAGCCCAGGCAGCCAGACCACAACTCACCTTGACAGCTGGCCAGGCCTGGAGCCAGGGCCGCTGCTCATCCTGCCCTTCCCTGTCCCCCGGGGGGCCACACTGCACAGGCGTGGGGGAGGGCATGGTGCTGTGGCCTGGGGCTGGACGGGAGTTGGGGCATGGCCTTGACCCCAGCTTGTCCACAGGTTGGCTGTAAGTTCCCCTCCTTCTCTGGGCCTCATGACCCCTGTCTGGCCTGTACTGGGGAGGGGGTGGGGGCGGTGTTGAGAGCCCTCCCTCCCCACCCTGGCTAGCTGCCGGAGCTGCTGCGGAGAGTGAGGGAGAGGTGGCCGAGAACGGGCTGCCCCACCTGTATCTGCTGAGTGGCAGCAGAAGCGCTGGGGTCCTTGGAGGGGAGGGCCGCCCTAAGAACACAGTCCTGGGTCTGGGTGGTCTCCATGGAGTTCGGGAGCCTCCTCCCACCATGGGGGCAAAGGACCCCTTCTCCACTGCCACCTTGCCCTGCAGCCCTTTATAAGCTGTGACTTCTCCCAGATGCAGCTCTTAGGAAAACTCAGGTGCTGCTGGCAGCAATGCCCCTAGCAGGCCACCCACAAAGAACCCTACCCCCCCGTTCTAGGTGCAACAGATCAGTGTGGGGACGGACGCCTCTTCTTTGGTTGGACCCCTCATCACCACATGGCGTGCCCTGCCCTCTCCCTCACACCCTCAGGGCTTTCCTCACTGGGCCCTTCTGCCCTGCTCTCTGTCAATGCTGCCTGTGGGTGCCCTGGGTGCCCTCAGGCCCAGCTTCAGGGCCCTCACACTTCCCTACCTCCCCGCTGGCAATGACAACTTTCTCCGTGCCCTGCCCTCTCGCTGGACTCAGTGGCTTTTGAAGTGACACATCCAGGCTCCACAGAAGGCTTCTGTCAGGAGCACAACCAGCCCACGGTCAGGGCTCCAGTGAGGGCAGCCCCTGCCCAGACAGACATGATTCTTGGGCTTAGCTGCTCCACCGTCAGCCCTGAACTCCCTACCTCACCCACAAGTTTCATCACGATCTTGCATTCCGTGACATCTGCCTTCAGCTTAATCTTCACACAATTCCCACCAGGTCGGGATGGCGACTTCATCTTACAGGTGGGGTCGGGGAGGCTGGAGGGATCTCTGGAGGTAACCAGGGTCTCGCAGGGCACATGGCAACCGGCCTGGGGTGTCAGCCTCAGACTTTCTGAGGCACTGCACTGCAGCCCGTTTGGGAGCCCGGGAGGGTGGCCAGCAGCGGAAGCAGGACAGGGCGAGGTGAGCACTCTGTGCGGAGCCTCACCCATGGTCTGCTTTGCCCTGGAGGTGGCAGAGGGGCAGGGGAAGTGGGATGTCTGGGGAGGCAGCTGATTTTAGGTCAGCATGCTCTGCCCCTTCTTCTGCCCCCTTGTCACTGAGTGAAAGGAATCGGGAGCTCAGGACCTGCTGACGCCAGTGCCCAGCTCGGAAGGGTGCCAACCAGGGTGAAGCCGTTCCCAGGGGACCCTGAGACTCCTGGAAGTCACTGGGGATTTGGCAAGGCCTGATGGCATGCCCAAAGGCCCCCTGCATTCTTGGTCTTTGGCCATGTCAGGTTGGACTTTATGAGAATGAAAGAGGGGAAGCGCGCGCGCACACACACACACACACACACACACACACCCTGCTGCCCAGGGCTGTCTCACTGCCCTTGGGTGCCACTGTTGCAGAGACTACTGGCCCCTGGGGAGTTCCTCTCATAATACATGCTGACCCCCCAGAACGCATGCCCTGATCAGAGACTCCAGCCAGTGCCTCGCAGAGTCCTGACCAAGCCTCCTGGGCTGAGCTGGCGGCCTCCTCCTTCCTCCACCTGCCTTGCCCCGAAGCCAGCATCAGCCTCAGGATGCTCAGAACTAGACAGGCCCTCGGGCCCTGCGTTCACATCGTGCGGAGGAGGAGATGGAGGCCCAAGGAAGGAGAGGGTCCTCCAGGCCACACAAATCCAAGCCGCAAATGGCAGCGCCAGGACTGGAACCCAGGATGCTCTGGTTCTGAAACGAAAGCTCTGTCCCAGGAGCTCAGGTCTCAGGAGCCCGTAGAGCTGTTGACTCAGCCCGGTGGGCCTGGGAATATCTCACGGAGATGACTGGAACCCGGTTGGGGACATAGAATTCACTCCGGAAGCTGCAAGGGAAGACGAGAGCTGTGTTTGGACACACTGGCTGTGGAGGTGGGGTGAGCGGAAGCTGGGGCCTCCGGGCCTCAATTCCTCTCTGTTCCTTCTAGAACCACCATGGAGCTGAGAGACTGGGTCTCTTATCTTGTATCTCTCTCTGTCCGGTCCTTCTGTCCACATGGCTTATTTCTTGCTAGTGCAAACACCACTGGCCGCTCGGTGCCCTCAGGGATGGCCTTGGCAGGACTAGACTTGGCTGCCAGCCACACACTGGCCTCCCATGCCTGCCTGACCTCCCACCCCTGGCCTAGCTGGCCACAAGGGCAGAGTACTGGCCCAAGTCTTGGGTGGAGGAAAGAGCACGAGGCCAGGAGGCAGGCGATCTGACCCAGCCCCGGTCACGACCGTTTATTTGCACTTAGCAAGTCTCTTCTTTCTGTCTTAGCTGTCCTCCACTGAGACGTGGGGAGACAGGTTAGCATGAGAGAATTGATTTGATGAGACTGAATTAAGTTATTGCCATTGTATGAAATGCTGAAAATAGATAAGGGAGCCATGCCTTTGTGTTTGAGTTCAGGAGGCGTTATGGAAGCCCTGGAACCACATCGTTTTGGAACCCTAGCCAAGTCACTTAGCCTTCTGTGCCTGTTTTCTCATTGGTAAAATTGGAATCATGAGATCTTTTCCTCATACACTTACTGTGAGGACTTTGTGATTTAATAGACTTAAAATGGTTACTACATACAGCTTCATAACCATTAATTGTTATGCTAGTTCCACCGTAATTCTGCTTATTGGACTGTGGTGGCTGTTATGTCCCTGATGATGGAAGCTCTGCCACCGGTAGTTCAGATGCCATCAGGTCACCCATGGTGGGGAGATTTCAGTGAAGCTGCCAGCCTAGGACAGACAAGAAGGGAGGACCAGGCCAGTTACTTCTAAGAAAATTGGTCCTTGAGTAACAAGGATAAGTAGCAATAGAACATTAAGAGGAGACCATCAGGTTGGAAGGCACTTGTGGAAGTCATGTGCTTATGTTAATTTTATGATTGAAATGTAGGGGTGGAATCTACTAGCTTGTTAATCTGGAGATAGCCATTGAGTAGCCAATGAGGCCCCCATGTGGGCATGGCTTTCTCCTGAGATTTCTGGGAAATCTCGCGATATTTCCCTCGTGAAGATGAGAAGCTATCTCCCCCAGTTGTTGGGAGTTAGTCTCAGAGACGATGAATCACGAACAAGACAAGATGGCAGCATCCGAGAACCTGGAGGAGCCAGCGGAAACACCACACGGCTTTGCCCTGATGGAGCCTGACCTCTGAAGCTGGGGCAGCCACATGGAGACCTCTGCCAGCGATGAGTTGCTTCTGCCACCACTGGATGCTGTTGATGGACCCTGAGCCCTGGAAGCGAGGAGCCATGTGGAGACCCCTGTCAGTGCTGGGACTCTGCACCCACTGACCTGTGACTTCGTGAGTCAGAAGGAGACTTTATAGACCGATTTCGGGCATATGGGTTAATATGAGACTTATGACTTTGAACTGGACTGGGCTGGGATGTTTTCTCCATGTCCTGTTCCTCTTGTATATAAATCTTTTCTTTATATCCATATGCGTGTCTATGAAATTTGTTCCTCTAGTCTACCCGAACTGACATAGCACTCAAAATACAACTGAGGAAGAGCCACCGCCTCGAAGTTGAGTTGACTGTCAAGATGGAGTAAAGCTTGTGGGACCCTCGCCTGTTGATGTACACGATGCAAACCGAGAAGCAGTTGAAAAGATCCATGGATAATTTGAACATAGACTGTACAAAGCTTCAACCTAGGAAAATCAGAAGCCATCAAAAGTGAAATGGGATGTTTTGAGATACATATCCAAGGCCTTAGTCCACTGAAAGGGACTGGTATTGGCCCTTGGGAATTAGACAACCACATGGCTTACAATGCAGAGAGTGGAAAACTGAAGAAGACTAGCACTGCACATTCCTAAGTCAAAAAGAACATCTCGAGATCGATCCTGCAGTGCAGTGCTATCAGTAAAACGATATCATCCAAACAACTACCAGGAAGGTCAGTTCATGTGAGTGTTATCCAAATTGACCCACGAACCACTAGTTTTAGAGATGAAGGACGTGAAGATTTTTTTTTAAACCAATGTCTGTCATCATAAATTGATTAAGCATACAGTCAAGTACTTAAATAACTACTGGTGATTGAAAGACAAAAGTTGGAGACCAGAAGGATAGATTCTTGGAAAATACGGCCTTAGTGAGAGAGATGACGTTGGATATATGTTGTGATTTTGTAAGACTGATGATTTAACCATCGAAAATGCCTTTTTCCCCTAGCAACATAAAATGTGTGATTCACGTGGACCTCAGTGAACGTATGTGATTCCGATGAACACGCCTGTGGAAAGATGATGGAGACGCAAACTCAGTTCAAAACAAAAGAAAATGAAAACAAGTCCATGAGAGGCAGCATGAAGGCTTGAGACTATCTCTCCTGGGTTCAGATTCCCTCTCAAAAATAAGATTTGGCACACTGGACATGGCCGACTTCACGCTTGCGATGACATCAAGAATATCGTCTACAAAGAAAGCAAAAGGTCATGAAAAAGCCAGTGAAGAAAGTAAAGACCAACATGAATGGCAGAAAAGACGTAGAGTGGCTAGAGTGCATAAAAGAAATTATGTCAAAGAGCTGAACAGAAGATTTCAAAAAGTGACTTACAAAATTCAAGCCGCTAGATAGTGGATGATACAGGATATGTCAAGGAGAGAACGAAGAAATGCAGAGTCACTGTATCTAAAACTTGGTTAATGTTCAACCATTTTAGAGGAGATCAATAATTGATAGTATTGAAGGAAAAATACAAACTGCCTCGAAGGCATTATTGACAGACAAAGTTCCAGGAAATGATAGCAAAGCAATTGAAGTTTTACAAACAGAAACTGTCCTTGAAGCACTCATTAGTCTATGCCGAGACATTTGGAAGACAGCTACCTGACCAACAGACTGGAGAGACCCCTATTTGTGCTCATTCCAAAGCAAGGTGCCCCAACTGAATGCAGATATTATTGAACAATATCATTATTGTCACATGCAAGTAAGGTTTTGCTGGAGATAATTTTAGAAATTATCTTCAAAGTACTACATCTACAGGGAATTATCCGAGATTGAAACTGATTTTGCAAGAGGATGTGGAATGTAGGATATCGTTGTTAATGCCCGATGGATCTTATCTCTAAGTACAGACTACCAGAAAGATGTTAACCTGTATTTTATTGACTATGCAAAGACATTGGGCTATGTGGGTAATAATAAACTATGGATAACATTGGACAGAGTAAAAGTTCCAGAACATCTATTTGTGTTCAGAAGCTGTGGGTTACGTGCTGGGCTGCTAATCACAAAGTTGGCAGTTCAAAACCATCAGATACCTCTAGAGAAAGATGAGATTTCATTTGCTCCTGTAAATATTGCAAGCCTTGGGAATCTACAGGGGCCAGTTCTACCCTGCCCTATGGTGTTGGTAGGAGTTAGAATCGACTCCCAAACTCCAAGGAGTTTTTAATTTTTATTTTCATGCAGAAACTGTTCATAGACTAAGAGGTAGTCGATTCAAACAAAAACAAGGAGCTATTTCAGGCAGGGTGTATGTGAGGGTTACATCTTTTCCACATAATCATTCAATCTGCATATTGAGCAAATAATCTTAGGGGCTGGTCACTCAGAAGGAGAACGTGGTGTCTGGAGTAGAGAAAGGCTTATTAACCATCTTCAGTATGCTTTCAGAAAGCAGCAAGGACTTGAAGGCCTCCTAATGAAGATCAAAGACTTGTATATGGATTACTCTTCAGCACAAAGAAAGCGCAAATCCTCACAACTGGACTGATAGAAAACATCATGATAAAGGGAGACGAGATTGAGGTGATGAAGGATTTCATTTCACTTGGCTCCACAATCTGTGCAAATGGAAAACAGTGGTCCAATCAAATGACCCACTGCACGGGGGCAGATCTGCTCGACGAGCCCTCTTCATCACACGTTAAAAGGCAAAGAGGGAGGGGACTGTGAGAACTAACTTGCATCCATTCCAAGCTGTGGGATTTTCATTGACCTCACATGCCTGGGAAAGTTGGACGATGAATATGGAGGAACATGAAAAATTGATGCTTTTGAATTATGATGTTAGCAAAGAATAGTAAGCATACCATAGGTTTCCAGAAGAACAGACACATCTCTCTGGGAAGAAGTACAGCCAGAATGCTCCTTAGAAGCAGCAAGCATGTGAGGCTGTAGCTCATGTTCTGAGGGCATGTTATTGGAGAGAGCAGGCTCTGAAGAAGGACCTCAGGCCTGGTACAGCTGAAGGTCAGTGAAGGTGAGTCAGACCCGCAGGAGATGGACTGGCACAGGGGCTGCAACAAGGGACTGAAACGTGGTCACAGTGCTGAGAATGGCTCAGCACCAGGCGGGGTTTCATTCTGCTGCCCCAGGGGTTTCCCGGGAGTGGCAGCCTCTAGAGTCACTCCTTAACGAGAAAATAAATGAATCCTCATTCAACTGGACCACTAGGCAACATCATGAGAAATGGAGCAAAGGTGGAAGTTGCCAGACATTTCATTTTAATGGTCTCCACAGTCGACACCCACGGGAACGACAGTCAAGACATCGCACAATGTAATGGACTGGGTACATCACAAGATGTTTTTAAAGCGGTAAGAAGCAAAGATGTGACTTTGAGGACAATGGGTGAGAAGCCTGATATTTTCAGTGACCTCAGATGCATGAGAAGCTGGGGCGATGAGGACGGGTGCGGAAGCATGCGTGCACTTGAATGATGGCGTTGGCGAAGAATACTGAAAGGACCAGCGAACAAATAGAATGCACTCAACAGGATGTGGCAGCGGTGTTCCCTGGTCCTGTTGGACGTAGGTCGGGGGAGCTGAGAGTCGGCATGGAATCAGCGGCGCCTCTTAGGGACGCCGACAACACAGGTGCAGTCAATGTCAATGTTCTACGGCCAGCGTTTCTCAAACTCCATTCCCTGGGACACCATCTTCACAACTGCTGATAAGCTGGATGCAGAAAAGACGGCTTCTTAAATTACGGTGAGGCCCCCCTGAGTCAGTTCTGACGCAGGGTGAACGTAGGCATCACAGAACAAAAATACCGACAGGTTCGGCGCCATGCTCACAACTGTTACATGTGAGCCCATTGTCGCAGCTGGATGTGTCTCTTTCCGTTTCACTGACCCTCTACCCAATATAATGTCGTCTCAAGGGACTGGCCCCTCTTCATAACAGATCCTGATTACGTGAGATGAAGTCTTGCTATCCTTGCTTCTAAGGAGTACTCTGGTTATACGTCTTCCAAGACAGATGTGTTTCTTCCTCTGGCAGTCCCGGGTACATGTCAGTATTCTTTGCCAGCACTGGAAGTCAAATGCATCCGTTGTTGAGTCTTCCGTAATCATTGCCCAACTTGCACCTGCATATGAAGCGATTGAAAAATACCATGGCTTGGGGTGGGTGCACCTTCGTCCTCAAAGTGCCATTTTGTTCTTGAACACTTGGAATTGATCTTGTGCAGTATGTCTGCTCCGTGCGAGACATCGTTTTTTTTTGTTGTTGTTGTTTGTTTGTTTTTTACCTCAATTAACGTGAGGGTATGCTGAGTCCCACAGGCTTTCTCCTGTAAATGAGCGAGGTCAGTTAAAATGGACAGGGGAATCTTGTTAACTTTTCTTACTGACTTGGCCACTGTGGTGGTTACACAATCGGGTGCCAATGTGAGGATTCAGAGTGAAGGGGTGGAGTCTAGCCTGTCAATCAGGTAGTAGCTTGATGGCCTCATTTGGAGGCGCTAAGGAGATAAAAGCTCACTTCCTGCGAGCCATCTCTGTGGAGAAGACACATGGAGAGAGGCTGATGGAACCAGACCTCTGGGGTGGGGGAGCCCTGTGGAGACCCTTCCCAGTGCTGCAAGGCTTGCAACGCCACTGGATCCACAAGACTGCCTAGCCACCGGCCTGTGTACCTCCCTCCCTCAGCGTCACTGCTTGTGTAATGTGAGTCTGAAGAGGACAGTTTAGATTTGCCTCAGACCTATCGATTGGTATTGGCTACTATCAGATTTATGGACTCGATCTGGATGGGGCTGAGATATTTTTTTTCTCTTTTTTTTTGTGGGGGGGGCATCACTACCCTCTGGTGGTCGTGGGAACTACCCAGCCTTGCTGCTGCTGGATTTGAACCGCCAAGCCAGTGGGCCTCAGTCCTGCACTCAACCACTAAGCCACCGGGGCTCAGCCCAGATATTTTCTTAATATCCAATCACTCTTATATATAAGGCTCTTTCCTACACACACACATATAAGAGTCTTTATGGATTTGTTTCTCTAGTCAACCCGGACTAACTCAGTCACCAAACACTTCTTCTCCCACAGTGTGTTCCACTCAACAAGTGTTCCTTAGAACACAGTTTGCCGTCGGTAGCAGCAAGAACCTCCGGGGTCCTTGCAGGCATCTGACTGGGAGATTCTCTGCTCTCTCCTGTCCGGGTGTCTCCAGCCCTCCTGTGGCTTACAAACACACAACCTCTCTGTGGCACGGTTGCAACCTATTTCCCTGCAGACTGGGTTATCTAATGTAAACACGTGTCAACACGGCGGATGTTGGCCCAGAGGAAAATGGATGAACAACCCTGTTGCCCGAGGAACCCGGAAGGTGGTGAACTCAAGACTGGAAAGCTAGAAATGGGGAGAGATTCTACTCCAGAATGCTGCCTGGGCCAACGCGGTGGTAGGGGCGGGCAGCCGAGAGGACTGGGGATTAGCGGGGCTAGGAGAAAGAGGCAGCTCCGGGGCTGCAGGACCTGAGCGCTCTCAAGAGAGGGTCAAGAGCAGAGGAAGGGTCCAGCCAGCAAGAAGCCCACTGGCTTCCACAGGGACCCAGGCTCCAAGGAGGGGTTTCTCCTTGGTCTGAGGATGGCAGCTGCGGGGAGCCAGGAAGGGGGACCGGAGGTTCCCTGGGAACCTAACTGTTGTATGAAAGGAGATGAGGTAGCAAGAGGTGGGCAGGGAGCCCAAGGCCTTGGGAGAGTGTGGGAGGTGGCTGCCTGTGGAAGTGGGCAGAAAGCGGGTTCCCTCCTGAGGACCCAGCTTGGCCATCACCTTTCCAGATCCTTCCTAGCAGCTGGAGAGCCCCTTCTCTTGGCCTTCCCATAGCTTACACCTCTGGGTCTGCAAACCCATGTCCATAGAGGGGCTCTGAGAACAGTCTGGGCTCTGAGGGGAGTAGCTACTCAGAACATGCGTCTCAATCAACCCCAGGAGGAGGCCCTTGCTTTTGAGATTGAAGTCCATGGTGCCGGAGAAAAAGAGGCATGTGGGTGGGGTTGGCCATTGGGAGGAGGGGCTGGTGGTGACTCATCATTTTGCTCCTTGTGGCCCCCAGGCCCCTTTCACCATGCGGTTAGCTTCCAAACCCTAGAAGTTCCCCAGCCCACTCCCCCAGCATACAGCCAACCAGGCTGGCCAATCCCCCTGCAGGGATATGGAAGTGGGGACCTTGCAGAGAACCAGGCCTGGATTTCATCCCCTGCAGGCCAGAGCTCATGGAAGGACAGCTCTGCAGCATACCACCTCCCTCCGCTTGCCCTGCCCCTTCAAGGCCTCTCTTCCTCACTTTGCCGCTCCTCTTCTTCCCGCCAGCAGGACCCCATCTTCCCCCTTCTTCCCTTCAAAGCTTTCCCACAGGGTTCCCGCTGTCCACAGTCACCCCTCTCACTCAGGTCTGGGGTCTCTGGTGCGGGACAGCCCTCAGTGCTCCTGCCCCTCACCAGCCTCAGGCCCACATGGGATTGGGGAGAGCGGAGGGGGAGGGTGCTGGTGTCATGGAAAATCCCTGTGGCAGCCAAGGTCAGTGTTTGCAGACATAGCCTGGCCCAGAGCCAGCCTGCCTCCCTGGCCGGCTCCCTCCAGCCCATCCCCATGGAAAAGGCTGCTCCCCACGGGGGCCCACAGGGACGGCCTGGGGTGGCTCCAGGGGCCTGGGGGCAGGGGCCTCGGGAGCCATTTGTCCAGAGGTGTGGAGATCAGTAGCTCAAATCACTCATTTCATCCATGGACCAACGGAGACTCAGAGAGGGGCAGGACCCAGTCTGGGGTCTGCCACAGAGTTAGGGCTAGCATTCAGGGTCCTTGTCCCAGCTCCCTCTGACTGCCTCACTCTGCGGGGTGGGGGGCATCTTAAAGGTCAAAGGAAGCTGGGTTAGAGAGGTCCATTAGAGCCAGAACCGGGTGGAGGTCTAGGGTGGGAGACCTAGCTGATCAAACCAAGTCTCCTCATCTCTGAACACTTTGGGGCTAGGAAGGAATCGGACGCAACATCTCAGTGGAAGTGCTTGGAGAACTTCAGTGTAGATACAAGCGAGTCAGATATCAGGGCACTTAACATCCATGGGGCGGGGGGAGTGAAGGTGGTGGGTGCTCTAGGAGGGATCTAAGCCTATTTATTACCTGTAGGAAGGTGGAGGTGGACAGTTTCCTGCTGGGCTGTCCCGGAGAGTGCCGAGAGGAGGTGACATGCGTGGTGAGCCCTGAAGGCTGAGGAGGAAATGAGGGGAGCCGTTGGACCCAAACACAGAGCCAGGAAGCCCGGAGGCTAGTGAAGAGCATTGGCCACAGCCCCAAGAGATCTGAGCGTGGGGGCGTGCTCCGCAGCGGGGTGCGACTGGACCGGCAGGTTATGATAAGAATCGCGTCTTAGCAACATCCCCAACCGTGCTCCTGCGATCGCCCTGCCAGGAAACTAACCCGTGGCCAGGAAAAAAAAAATATGAATATGGATGTTTATGGCAGTGTTTTCGTTGTGCCAGCTTGTCAGCAGTCCAAATGGGCACTGATCGGGTTTGGTTAAACATAGGAAGGTGTGTTTATGAGGCAGGAGACGAGGTGGCCACCGAAGTGCTGTTCACGGGGAGTGACTTCATCCCGGATACGCTCGCTGTAGAAGGTGAACTCAAAGTGACAGGACCCAGCGTTTAGATGTAGTGGGATCTCACTCTAAGGATATAAGCTTGGAGAAATGCACACATTTGTGCACACACACACACACACACACACACACAGCAGCTGGAAGGAAAGAGGCTCCCAAAGCCCCTAGAGTTGATTTGCACTCAATAGTGCTGGTTTCTTTTGGGTCCATGCTTTTGATACAAAGGAAATCTTATGGCCTCTCTAAGTAGTTGGTACATAATCTGCGCCCAACAAGAACAAAAGTCCCTGTGGTTTCTGAGGAACAGAGGTTGTCAGGGTAGGCAAGGACCCAGATTGAAAGTGCTCTGAAGGGGGGGCTCCTGCTGGCCAGAGGAGCTGGAGACCTGGAGGCAGGAGGGGCTGCTGACCACAGCTTGCTGCTCACAGAGGCCCCGAGGCCTGCTTTCCTGACCTCTCTATGTGGGACTGGTGGCTGTGCAAGATGGAGACAGGGGCGTCACTGGGACCCCTGGGCAGGGGTCCAGGGCTCAGGCCTGAAGGAGAAGGAATCAGCATGAGTTGAGGTCAGAAGTAGAGAGAGTAGGGGGTGGGACAGGGGGAAGAGAAGTGGCAAGGGGTAGAGAATCCAGGGGAATTGAGAGTAAGGGGTGGTGAGGGGAGAGTGGAGCCACAATGCATGGGGTTGAAACCCTGAGTGTCTGGCATGCAGGGGTTTGGGGTTGTTGTTTATGTCTCAGTTCTGTATCCCACATGCTTGGCGTGTCTTTGGCATTTGATAAATGCCTGTTGAATGGATGAATAAGGGTGATGAGCTTGGGCAGGTAGACAGGGAAGGTGTGTGGAGTGGAGGACCACCACCTCGCAAGCCTGCTACCCCTGGGTGTTCTGGGAAAGGCACTGGCTTGCCTGGGGTCAGTGGGCTTTGTGGGGTCTGTGCTAGGACATGAGCCAGATGGCCGAGGCCGGGGCCTATCCCTCTGACCAGCTGGACAGGGCATCTGTGGGCTAAGGACTTGTAACAGATTGAATCTGGCGGGGTTTTAATGAAAAGAATCCGCCAGGGACAGCTGGGTGTTGAGAAGGGCGCACTGAAGCGCAGCGCACAGTGGACGCGGCTGTCTCAGCAGATGGCTGGAGATACCGGGGCCGCTGCTTTCAAAGCTGTTTCTGGAACGCTGGCATCTGGCTGAGAGCAAGGCCCAAGTCTGACACATTGTCACTCCCGGACTTTTCCTCTTTGGCCACAGGGTAGAAGCAGGTCTGGGTTGGCGTCTCTGGCCAGACTCGTTTGCCATCAGAGGCCCTGCTGGGTCATGGGGGTGGGGGGCAGCAATGCCAAGCTCCACGTTCCCTGCTGGCTTAGATGAGTCTGCCAGGGCCTGGCTGCTAGAGAACTCACCTGCCAGACATGCTCCACCCATGCTATCCTACGGCAGGGGAGTAGGGGGGTGGGGTAGAGAGGTCCAAAAGGGGTGAGGGGCACAAGAGTGAATGAGAGACCTGCTGGGTGTCAGAGGACTGGCTCCCTGCCCTGCCCTGTCTCTACTTTGCTGCGGGCCATAGTTTATTCTTTGCCAGTGGACTCTGTCCACAATTGAACTCTGCCACCCATCACGGCAGGAAAGCTTCCCAGAGGACCTAACCTGAACCAATGGGTGTGGCTATGTTTCCCAATACAACCTTATTCACATAAACAAGTGGTGGACCGGGATTAGCCACCCCTGCTGCGGGGTCTCTGGTAAGGTATAACACCTTGCTGAGCCTCGCACACCTTGCTGAGCCTCGGTTTTCTTACCTATCAAGTGGGAGATTATCTTAGAAGACCCCCAAGGTCTCTTCTCCACTGCGTCTCTGCCTGTCTGCATTGGAAGGGTGGCGCTGGTGCAGACCACCGTCTGTCTCGGAAGCCGACAGCCAGAACGCTCCTTGGAAGGGAGACTGGCAGACTTTGGACGCTCAAGGAGAAGGGGCCAGGCTCTTGTGATGGGGGAGGAGTAGCGAGAAAGAGTGACACCGGGTCTGTACCAATGGGCTCAAGCGTAAGAACGCTCGTGAGAATGCAGCCGGACCTGGCGGTGGTTCGTTCTGTCCCCAAGGGGGTCAGAACGGACTCACAGCACCTAGACAATAGCACCAGCTCTCATGGTTGGGAGGCAAATTGGTTGCAGTGGCCTTCAGCGGGGGTAATTGCCTTCTCTGAGAAGTCTGCCTTTAGGGTCTCAGGAATAGCCACTTCCGCCGTTCCATGTATAAGGCAGGGGTCTTGAGGAGGTCGTGGGGTGGGGGTGGACAGCGTTTGGGCCAGGTCTAGTGTCCGCTACATGTGTGGAGTCATGTCCGTGGCTCTCGGGAGGTCACGATTGCATCTCTACAGCCTCCAGGGTCACTCACGCGCCTTCCTGCTCGACGGGCTTCTACTTCTCCATCCAAACCCATCTGTAACGTCAGCCTCCACGGGGAACCTCAGATTCCACCGCCTAACCGGAGTGGTCCTGCTGTAGGCAGGGCACACAGTTAGGGCTGTCATTTCGTACAGCCTAAGCCAGGCTTGCTTGCTTGCTCCTCCCTCCTCTCCCCCCCCTCCCCACCCCACCATCCAGTGGTTCCTGACTCATTGCTGCCTTAGAGCACAGCCCCTGTGGGTTTCCAAGACGGTAACTCTGCATGGGAAAGCGTAACTCTCCCGTGGGGTGGTTGGTGGCTTTGAACCGCTGCCCTCATAGGTTAGCTACCTAACGCTTAACCCACTGCACCACTATGCTAGCGTTCCAAGCCATGCTAGTGGACTGACAGTGGCATTCTGGGTGGCAGGTACGACACCAAAGGAGGCCTCGGGAGCGACTGGGGCCAGGCTGAATTGGGCACCGACCCCCGCTGGGCCAGAGAGGGGCCTTTCTGGTTGCCCTCTTCCAAGTGATCCTGGGAAATCTGTCCGGAGGAGAGGCAGGCAGCAAGCCACCTCCTGTCACAGCAGGTGTGCTCTCTGGCAGAGACCTCTTCCCCACCCCCAGACCCACCCCCATGGCAGCCCCCCACCCCCCCACCCCGGAGCTCTGGGTCTCCACAGAGGAACCTATTCCTGCCTGTGTCCCAGAGCAGGGGGTGGGCATCATCAGAAAAGCTGGCCATGGGCGAGGTGGGGGCTGGGCTGCATGACCAGCCCTGGGAGGAGCCCCTGCTTCTGGAAGCAGGAGACCATGCGGGCCTGGGAGGCCGAGCAGGAAGCAGGGACCCTAGGGAGCTGCAATCCTTGGCTGTTCTCAAGACTATCAGCTGGAAAAATCAGCAGGCGATATGGTTTCCTTTCCTCCTGGCTTGTCTAAATCGATTAGCAAACATCTCTTTAAGCACCTCCTCCTTTGTGTCCTGGGGGAGGCCGAGGCTGGGAAAGGGGGCAGAGGGGAGACTGTTGAAGCACAAGCCTCTGGGCATGGAGACTAGTGGGGCTCACTGGGGGAGACTCTCAGAGGGGTCTACTTGGGGAAGGTGGAGCTGGGGGCCCGAGGGTCGTGGGATGTGCTGGGCTGCTAATTGTAAAGTCAGTGGCTTCAAACCTCAGCTGCTCCCACTCTCGTAAAGAGTTACAGCCTGGGAAACCCTCCACCCTGCGCTGCAGGCTCACTAAGCGTCGGTTGCCTCCGTGGCAGTCAGTGAGTGAGTGTTGTCTTGCCATCAATGTTGTATGCCGTACTAGAGTATGGTATTGCCCTGCCCCTGGAAGGTTCTAAAGAGGGGGCTGAACTCCCGAATGCAGCTTTGTTGTCCAGGATCGGTGTGGGCCACCCCTGCGCCCCGGTGGGTGTTTGGATCTTGCTAATGTTAGGCTGCCAACCCTGAAGATGGACAGTTCAAGCCCACCAGCCGCTCCATTGAAGCAAGAGGAGGTATTCTGTTCCTGCAGAGATTTACAGCCTTGGGGGGTCTAGGGAGTCTTCTCCTCTTGGGGCTGCTTTGAGTCAGAATTGAGTCGGCGGCAGGGGCTTTGGTTTGGGAGTTTAGCTCCCAGTGGTAGTCCCGGGATAGGGCAAATCCTTAACATACTCCTGGGCTTGAAGTTTACCTAGAGGTTCTTCAGAAGAAAGGCCTGGTGATCCACTTCTGAAAGAGCAGCCCCGGGCAGCTCATGGGGCTCAGCTCGAGCCTGCACACCCCGGTCTCCAGGAGCCCGCCTGCCCTGCTGGCCGCTGGTTTCAGAGCCTGGTTGGCAGTGGAAGCTGGAGTCGGGTCACTGGCGGAGGCCAGCCTCTCTTCTCCCTGGTCATTTCTTTTTATTTGTCTGGTTGTTATTATGTTACTGCGGTTTTATATTTATGGAGTTATTGTGACTATCTCCCTTGCCTTTTTTTTTTAAATGGGCGAAAAGATATTTCATTCTTTACACATAGAAGTAAATCAAGTGCATAAAAGAAACAAACATACTCAGGTATTTTAAAAATGAAGTAACTAGGTCAAGCATGAAAAGACGGTATTTGTTCTTAATCGCTCGAAACATTAAAAAAAAAAAACTAGCAGTAAATCTTGTATTGATTCCAAGCTGTAGATTCTCTTCCAAGCTCCTCCAACCCTCACCCCCAGCCTTCCTTTTTTTTTGGGGGGGGGTGCATCACTGCCCTCTGGTGGAAGTGGGAGGCCCAGCCTTGCTCCTGGAGAGCTGCTGCTGGATTTGAACCGCCAAGCCAGTGGGCCGCAGTCCCACACTCAACCACTGCGCCACCAGGACTCAGCCCTTGCCTTCCATTTTACAACTAGCCAGCACCTCCTGCTTGGACGCCTGGCTGCTCAGTTCCTTCAGATCCCATCCTTGCCACCGTCTCCAGGAAGCCCACGGGCAACACAGCAGCCATCTCTGCCACCCATTCGACCTCTGGGCCGCCCCTGGCTGGCTCATTGGCCGTCTCCTTTGGCCACTGTGAGCAAAACCCCTCTGGTTGTCAGCCCGTGTAGAAGTAGGGAGAGGCGATGTGGCGACAGGGCCAGCTGGCCTGGCTTGGTCCTCTGAGTGGGGGGGTCTCGCTTCCCAAGCCTCTTCTCTGTCTGGTGCCGTGGGACGGGGGTGGGCTGCACGGAGGGAGAGAGCTTTCTCTGACAGCGGCGAAGGGTTCAGCCGGCCCCGGCGCCCTGGCATGATCTCGAATCCGCACCGTGCAGCCCGTTGGCTCCGTGTGACAAGGAGTCGGGGACAACCTGCTGCTGCTCCTGTGAGTTGCTATGGTGTGGGTGTCAGACCCGGCCCCTCTGTGTGCAGAGTGGAACTGGGTTTCCAGGGCTGTAGACCCTGAGGCTGTCTAACACGGCCCCTCTGCTGGGGGACACCTTGCCGGTCTTTCGACAAGGAGTCCAGGGCGTGATGGTTCGTGCCCTGCAGGGTCACCCAATCTGTTCCGACCCATAGCGACCCCACGCCATCCTCCCTGTTGTCCCTGTGCCTGAGCCCCTGGCTGCAGTCTCGGTGTCCATCCATCACCCAGAGGACCATTCTCTTTTTCCTGCACCCTTCGCGTTACCAGGCCTGATGCCCTTCTCCAGGGACTGGGCTCTCCTGACAATGCATCAGGAGACATACCGCCTACAGAGGCATAGGAAGGGCGAATAAAACCCAGACCCAAATTCTCTGCCACCAAGCTGATTCTGACCCTATAGGACGGCTTAGAACTGCCTCTGAAGGCTCTCGAGGGAGCAGGGGCACATCTCTCTCCTGTGGAGTGGCGAGGGGGTTTGAACTGCTTACCTTGGAGTTCTCAGCCTAACACCCACCCCACTGTGTCACCAGGGCTTCTTGGGAAGCTGAGTCCCCTTGGCTTGAACTTAGACAGCTATGAGCCAAGCCAGGAACCATCAGAAGTCTTTGAAAGTCCAGGTCCTTTCAAGTATCTGGTCACTAGGTCATCCCTGGGACTTTGGTAACAGAGCGGAGAGTCTGCCCAGTGCGCCTTCTTGGCAGCCTGTCCCCAGTGTAGGGCTTGGATACCCGCTGGAGAAGTCCCTCTCCGTTGATCCCCTCTCTTGCTTTCTGATCAGGCCAGGGATTGAAGAGGTAGTTCTTTCTACCCCAGAGAGCAAGCACCCTTCATGTGCCTCTTAGACCCTCAGGGCTGTCTGGCTTGAGTCAGTGGCTGGGGAGGAGCAGAGTGTGACGCTGAGAGGGCTGGGTCAGGGCTCTTGGGCGCCATCTCTGGTAGTGAGACTTGGGGTCCCTGCTCAGTGTATGCCTCTTGGGAACTTCCCTCCCCATGACAGCCCTATCCTCACCAAGCAGCCCCTTGGTACCAGGTGACTGGGCCCAGGCCACAGCGATTGGACTGGGGATAAACACCTGATCCAAGAGGATGGGAGCTATTGGCTGGGGTGGAGCCAATCAGGTTCTCATTTCCATGTGATGGGGTGCTTAGAAGTTGGGTCAGCTTTGGGGAAGTCAGCTGCAGGGTTATAAAGAATTGGATCTCAGGTAAGTCAGAGTGACCGAGAGAAGTAGGTTTTGCAGAGCGTGGAGCCAGGGTGGAGCTGCCGCTGCTCTGCAGCTGTGTCTGTCCTAAGGAGTGCTCAGTCCTTTCAGCACCCAGTTTGCCTTGCATGGGTAAAGGGGTGCTGTGCCCTGGTAGGCCCCAGCCGACCGGGATAGAGGGGACTGGCCCCCAGATGCTGAACCCCAGCGGGGGGGGGGTGCCCAGCAAAGAGACACCCACTCCGGGGCCTGCTCAGGAGCTCAGATCCCTGACTTGGTTTCAGAACAGCTGCTACACGAGCTGGCCCTCTACGGCCCATTCGCGAACATTCCCTAGGGCCCACTGGCCCAGGGAACAGGGTAGTTGGGGGCATTAAAACCTGGAAAAATAAGGGGTCTTGTCCAAGGTGGCTGGGCTTCCTGATTCCAGGCCTGTCACTTCTCCCAGCATCCTTAGGGCTTCTCTGAGCATTTCTCTGACTAAGTAGCTGGGTGGCCTTGGGATTAGCAATACAATAAATAGATAAAGTGCCCAGCCCACGGTCTGGCAATGTGGTGGCCGCACGCAAAGCAAGAGCTGCCCAGAGTCACCACAGAATGCTCAGGCCTCGCTTAATTCTCCAAACCCATGCAACATAGCCTCGGACGGACTTCTTGGTCTTGTGTGTAAGCTAACCACAGCCAAGCTGGCCTGCCTCCTCCCTGGCCAGCTGGCTGCCTCTGACTCCCTGCTGCTTCTGGCCCACCTCTGTGCCCAGGGCTCTGTGTACATCCCCCTGGATGCACTTTTCTCATTCTTTTCCTGCAGCCTGTAGTTTCTGGTCCCATTTATCTGCCCATACCCTCAATTAAGGAGAGCAGAGGATAGCCTACTGCAGGAACCCTTTCCGGACTGTCCCCCCTCCCTCCCCACCGGAAGAATCCCCATATGCTGCCTCTCTCTCAAACCTTCTTGTGGGCATGGGGCTTTGTATGGTGCTAAAGCCCTGTTCACTGGCCCCACCTTGCCCAGTGCCTGCAGAGGGTGTCCAGCAAATGAGGGGAGCCGGTCACATGATTGGGTTTGGGGAGCCAGCATGTCCACCGTGGGCCCATCTCCATCACCTGCTCCCTCACTTTCCTTTTTGGTCATGGCGAGTGGCCCAAACAGCTCTGACTTGGCAGGGGATTTGGAGAGGGTGCCAGGCGATGTGAAAAGAGGCTTTTCTTAGGCTCAGCACCCTCTCTGGGGCCCGGGAGCTCAGATGGGATACGTTGGCTTGGTGCCCCAGGGAAGGAGGGGCTCTAGGCAACAGGGACCTTTGCTCCCTCCAAGCCACCCTGCAGACGTGGCCCTCAGTGGAGACAGCAAACAGCCACCTTGGAGACTGCCCTTCACCCAGGGACGGCAGGCGCTGGCCCTGGCCTGCAGCTCCACGCCTGACTCAGCGCTGCCACCCCCACCCCCTCACCCCACCCCGGGCTCGCATTTCCAGCCTTCTCAATGCTCTCTGCCACTCCACCCTTCAGTTGGGTTCCCCGTCCACGCTGCTGTCACAGACCCCGGGCTGGGCAGGAGCTCGGCCCAGGCCAGGGTATACCAGAAGAATGACTTCCTAGCGCCTATGGCCCAGAGAGGTGGCCGGTGTCTGCACTGGCGCCCCAAGTCCGCTTTGGCTTTTTATGGTACCAAGAGCTCCGGGCTGGCCAGCCTCCCCAGGATGCAGGCTTTGCAGCTCCCGGAACCTGGCAAGCTGGCATTCTCTGCACTTGACTTTATTCAAATGATTACATGCCTCGGTCACTGCCCCCTCATCCCCCCCAATTCAAAACACCACGAGCTAACATTTAGATCACACAGACGTCGACCGTGTGCCGGGCCGGCCTCCAGACGAGGTGACACACGCCCCTCCTTCACGTCTCACACAGACCCTGCCGGAGGCACCGCGATCATCCCTGCTGCAGGACGTTGGGATGGAGCCCCGGGTGTGAGGGTGGGGGTAGGGGGGGACAGGCTGGCTCAAGGTCACAGAGCAAATGCATGGCAGGACTGGGCTCCTCACCCCCCCGCCCCTACCCTCAGACTACTTCTCTTCCTGCCTCGGTGTGCTTGGCTATCGCCACTCAGTGCAGAGGGGAGGTGAGCCCCCAACTGTACCCGTCCTGGGTACCACCTTGAAGTTTTGCTTCTGTAGATACGTCTGCCCGCTTGAGGGGAATTTTCAAACATACTCTGTCACCCCGAAGCAAAGACAAACAGACAAAGTCACAGGTACCGAGGCTATTCCAGGGCACCACCACCCTACAGGGTACAACTACCCGGGAGGTTTCTGAGACTATAACTCTTTGCAGGACCAGACAGCCTCATTTCTCCCAAGGTGGTTTTGAACTTTGCCCTTGAAGTGTGTGGAAGCTAATCATCTGGTGTCCACTTGAAGGTATGATGAGTGAAGGGGTGGAGCCTAGCCTGTCAATCAGGCTGTAGCCAGTGAGACCTCTCTGGGGGCATGGCTACTCATGAGGAGTCTGGGAACTTCCACTCTTTCTCCTGGGAGGCACAGACCGTACTCTCTCTTTGCTAGACCTTCCTATGGCCACGCCACATGGAGCCACGCTGCTGGCGGCCAGATTCCTCGAGATGCACCCACTGCCAGTGGATCTGCAAGGCTTTCCACCCACTGGCCTGTGACCTTTCTGCATTCGGCATCATTGCACGTGCTGCATGAGTCCAAAGAGGAATTCATGGGCTACTGTCAGATTTATGTGCTAATGTCAGACTTAGGGACTTGATTTGGACCGGGCTGGGCTGTTTGACTGACGCACAATTACTTCGGTTTTGGGGGAGGGCATCACTGCCCTCTGGTGGTCGTGGGAGCTACCCAGCCTTGCTCCTGGAGAGCCGCTGCTGGATTTGAACTGCTAAGCCCATGGGCCGCAGCCCTGCACTCAACCACTGCGCCACCGGGGCTCAGCCGCACAATTACTTCTTGATATAAGGAAGGCCTCTCTTGGACACCTATGAGTGTCTCTGGATTTGTTTGTCTAGTCGACCCAGACTGACACGAGGTGAGCAGCCCCGGGGGGAACCACTGTACCACCATGGCGATCACCCAGTTGTCAAGTTGATTCCAACGCATGGCAATCCCGGGAGCAGCTCACAGTCCAACTGTGCTGTCTAGACATCCCCCCCACCCCCACCCCGGCAGGATTAGATCTCCAGGCTTTTCTTTCGAGGTGGACAGACGCAAACCTCCAGCCTCAGCGTTGAGTGCATTCACCTCTTCTCTTCCAGCTTCTCCCTGCTCTTGGCTTCAAGTCACAGCAAAAGGGGCCGGGAGGGCAGGGAGGGGCAGGAGGCAGCCCGGAACCCCTTCCTTGCTCTCCCTTTCTGAGTGTGACCTACTGAGAGCTTCACTGAGCAGTGGCTCACTGATGCAGGCAGGGCCACCTCGGCTACACGGTGCTCTGGGCAGGGGTGGGTGGGGGTCATGAGGAGAATGGGGCCCCTGGGGTAGATGCAGCATTAGGGAGCATGTGGCTTTAGGCCTCTTCAGCCCCTCAGCATGTCCCTCTGAACACTGTAGCCCCCCTCTGAACAATCAGACACTGCGGGCCTGGCCGCTGATGCCACCCCCTGCCTCACTGTCCCCGCATTTTCGGGCCGCCACCCTGCCCACGGTTCCTCAGTGGCCTTTCCTCAGTCTCCACTGCTGCCTCGTGGTCGGCACTCTGGGTGTGAGACGGGTCCACATGGGCTGCACTGATCCTGGTCCAGTGGAAGTTCATCAAGGCTTTGCCCCTAGCTCCATCCCCTGCCCCCCTTCCTGGCTGATCCACATGAGCCCAAACCTGGCCAGACTCCTGGCCAGACTTTTCCTCCCAAGCTGGCCCTCATGGCCTGGCCTGCTTTCTGTGTCCTCCTGCATTCAACTGCGTGTTCCTCTTCTTCTCCCAGTCCCTCCTCCGTCCTGCCTTTCCTCTGTCCCTTTAGCCACTCCTTCTAGACCAGCAGTTCTCAACCTGTGGGTCAGGACCCCTTTGGGGGTTGAATGACCCTTTCACAGGGGTCACCTAAGTCCTAAGGAAAACACATCTTTCTGAAGGTCTTAGGAACCAAGACACCGCTCCTCTATCCATCCGCAGATAGGTCTTCAAACACACAGACACCCCCATATACGATTACTGGGCGTGAAGATTGTTCCCCATGCTGCACCATGCTTTAAGACAACATTTCACTCATTTGTCATTAGAAATAAATATTGCACAATATGGAATTGCATATTGTTTTTTGTGACGAATCATTATGCTTTAATTATGCTCCATTTGTCACAATGAAGCTATACCCTGCCTAGCAGATATTGACACGGCGATTCATCATAGTAGCAAAACGACAGTGATGAAGTAGCCACGAAAATCATTTTATGGTTGGGGGGTCGCCGCCACATGAGGAAATGTAGGAACGAGTTGTGACATCAGGAAGGTTGGGAACCCCTGGTCTAGACCCTTCTTCTCCTCCCCTGGACTCCAACGGCCGCTCTTTTCCCTGCCCTCCCTACCCTGCTGAGTCTTCCCCCGCCCTATTTTCAGATGGTGTGCTCCTCTCCCCAGTCTCGCCCTGACTCTGGGACTCCCTATTGCCTCAGGAGACGGAAGTGCACACATTTAGGGGCTACAATACATCCCGCTGTAGCTCTCAAGCTTTGCCTTGGGGGAAGGAGTTTGCAGCTAACTTTGGACAAACTTTTCCATCGCTAACCAGGCCCCCTGGTGACTTGGTGGTTACGAGATGGGCTGCTAACCTGGAGGTCAGCAGTTTGAAGCCGCCCAGCTCTCTGAGGGAGAAGGCGGATGCTTTCCACAGCCTTGGGAACACACAGGGACAGTTCTCTCCTGCCCTAGAGGGTCGCCATAGTCCTCATCGACTGGATGGCGGTGAATTTTGAAAGCATTTTTATTTTGTAGCTACGCCGTCTGGAAGGCTGCCTGGCCTGGGCTGGGGAAGGGGGCTGGGGTCCAGGTGGCTATGCCAGGCTCTCTCCTCACCCTTACCCCACAGCCGGATGCTGCCCTGCCCCCACGGAGGTCTGGATTCAAGGTCACCCGGGCGGAGACCGGGGAAGGTGAGCCAGGCACGGACACCGGGCCTGTGGACCCCTCCACGCCCTCAGCGGGGAGGAGGACGGGGCCCGCGCGTTCAGCGGAGCCGTGGGCTGTGCGTTTGTACAGGGAGCCCCTCCTTCAGGCCTGTTTGGGCAGCCTTGGGCTGGACTGCTCGCCCTTAGTGTCCTCACAGGCTCCTGGGTGGCCCCAACAGGTAACGGTCTCACGGGGGTGTGCACTGAGCTATTGACTGGCAGCTGGACAGTTTGAAACCACTAGCCGCTCTTAGGGAGAAAGAAGAGGCTCTGTTCTCCGGCAGTGTCAGGAACCCACCGGGCCAATGCCACGCCCAGGGAGCTTGGCTTTGCTATGGGGCAGCTCTGCCCTGCACCCAGGGGTCTCCGTGCCCGAGAAGGGATCCATGGTAACAAGCACCCACGACACATGCCACTCAGGAGGAGGAGGAGGGGAGGGGCCAGCAGGGCCAGGTCCTGATCAGTGTGAGGAGGGCAGGCCAGCCCCTGCTTCCCCTGGGGCCTCCTGCTGCCTGTGCACCGAGGCCAGGGCTGTGCCCAGGAAGGGGGTGGGGTGGGGTTGGGCAGCAGGATCCTCGGGTGCGCAGTGGGAGCAAGGCAGGGAGAGGGCACATTTCAACCTGCTCCTTTAGTGGCCCAAATTGGCACCGGCACTTTGGGAGGGCAGCCAGTGGGCCAGCCACGTGCCGGTGTGGCTTTAAAAATAGCCCGGGGGAGAACGGAGCTTAAAAATAACCCTGGGGATGTGTGAGGAGTTAATTACTACTGCAATCCCCCTGTCGGGGCTCCAGGGAGCACAGGGCTGGGCCAGGGGGTGTCTGGCTCCCCTACAGGAAGCTGGTACACCTGGGGCTTCCTGGAGCAGTGGAGGCAGCTGGGCCACAGCACTGCACTGGAAGCTCCTCTGGCTGCCCTCATCTCAGAGACCAGGATGCAGGGGGTGGGGTGTGTGCAGGCTGGGCACCCAAGCCCCCCCATGTTGTCTGGGGCTTGCCCATGATTGCCCATTGGGGCTACACTGGACCTCAAGATCCTGTGTCTCCTCTCTTTTCTAGAGCGGGGGACGGGGGGTGGCCCTGGCCAGGTGGCCCAGGTGGCCACATTTGCAGTGATGACGTTCTTCTCAGGACTCCACGTGGACCCCTCTCTGGAGAAGCACTTGGAGGCGCTGCCTGACTCATCAGAAGGAGAACACAGTTCTCGGCTGCTGGTTCCCCGCTGCCTGCAAAGGCTTCGAAGGATTTCAGATCTCTGCACCTCTGGGCCCTGCCCCTCACTGCACAGATTCCAACTCCCCCCCTCCCCTCCCCTCCCCTCCAGACCCCAAGAACCCCAGGAGACGGCATTTCCGTTTCCCCCTCTCCAACCCGGTTCTCCACCAACCCCCCTCCCCTCACCTTTGGCAGAAGGTACGGGAATGTCCTGTAGGGACAGGGCAGGGTGGGAGGGGGGACGTGGGCCCAGCTGCGGACAGACTCACCCAGGATCAAAGAGAAAGAAGGCAGCGCTTTCCGGGAGGAGGGAGGCAGAGGCCCACAGTAAGGATCAAAGAGCCAGAAGGCAGGGGGAGGTGGGAGGAGATGCGGAAACATAGGGCGGGGGAGCGGGGAGAGGCTTTGGGGGTGCCCGTGTGGTATGAGGAGCAGGCACTTCAGAGCCTAACACCTGGACTGGGGTCCTGGGTGGTCTTTCTCGTGGTGGGTGTGCCAGGCCTCCAGCTCCCTCGGCACGGTGGCGGGGATAATGAGAACTCCCCCTCCTGGGTGATTGCAGGAGGCTCACCCAGCCTGGATGAAAGGGCCTGCAAGCAGGAAGCTGGCCTCGCTTCTCTTCGGTGGCGGAGACTCTCGGGCCCTGGGAGCTGGCGCTGGCTGAGTCCTCTCGCACCTCCCCGATCCCAAACGGGGCTTACACTGTGGTCCTGTCATGGAAGTCTCCAAGCAGTGGCTGGCACCACTGCGTGCCCCTTTTCTTGGAACTTTCCTCTTGACCTCTGACCCCCGACTGCTCATCCCAGCCCTTCTCCGCCTCCTGGGGAGTTGCTCTTCATGGCCTCACCCGCCAAGGCCTGAGGAGAGGTCGAGTCCTCTGCTGGTCTCTGCGGCGCTGCCCGCTCTCCAGCTGATCTCATCCAGCCACGTGACCCCAAATATCATTTCTATCGGACAGCTCCCAAGTTGACGTCTCAGCCTTGACCTCGCCCTTGAGCGGGAGACGGATCTATTGAGCGGCCTTCGTGTGAGCAGCTTGAAACGACCCGGGGTGTCTCCAGCCAGAGTCTTCCATCGCTCCACCAAACCGGCCCCGGCCCAGGGTGCTGTTCCCAGCTCAGCAAAAACCGCCCCGCTCACCCCCTTGCTTAGGGCCAAGCTGTAGGGGCCCTTCTGGATGATTCACCAGGCCTCTTTCTTTCCTTCTTCCTTCAACACGTGCCTGCGACCCCTTGGGAACTCTGCCTCTAGGTCACGAATCAGCTGTCCGTGGTCTCCGTCTGAGCCCCCACCATGGTCCACGCCATCGTCAGCCTTCCTCTGGAATTGCTCACTGGCACCTGACTAGTCTTTTTGTGTTCTCGGAGCTCCACGGAGCAGAACAGCGCGCCTGCTGCGGAGTGGAGACCCAAAGTCCATCTGTAGACAATTGGACATCCTTTATAGAAGGGTCACAAGGAAGGGATGAGCCAGTCAGGGTGCAGTATAGCACCAACAAAACACACAACTTTCCTCTAGTTCTCTAACGCTTCCCCCCCCCCCACTATCATGACCCCAGTTCTACCTTATAAATCAGGTTAGAACACAGCGTGTACATGGGTACAGATAAGAGCTTGCAACACAGGGAATCCAGCACAGATAAACCCCGTAGGACCATAATCTGAGTAGTGCTACCAGGAGGGTAAGCATAAGGGCTTGGAAAAGTGGAGGTAGGGGGGTGGGACCAATCACAATGATGTACTTATAACCCCCTCCCGCCAACAGAAAAGTAGGTAAAGGAGACATGGGTCAGTGTAAGACATGATAAAATAATAATTTATAAATAATCAATGATTCATGAAGGAGGGAGGGAAAAAATGAGGAGTTGATACCAAGGGCTCAAGTAGAAAGGAAATGCTTTGAAAATGAGGATGGCAACATATGTACTAGTGTGCTTGACACAATGGAGGGATGGATTGATAAGAACTGTCGGCTGAGCCCTGGTGGTGTAGTGGTTGTGCGTGGGACTGCGGCCCACTGGGTTGGAGGTTCAAATCCAGCAGCAAGGCTGGGCCTCCTACTTCCACCACCAAAGGGCAGTGATGCCACAAAACAAAACAAACAAACAAACAAAAGAACTGTCTGAGCCCCCAAGAAAATGATTAAAACCAAACCAAACCAAACCAAAAAGACAACCACGAAGTCACATCATATCCCTTTCCAACCTCCCAACCCTGCTGAAAACCTTCCAGTGACTTCTGTCACACGGACGCTGAATCCAGACTCTTGACCATGGCCTCCACAGCTCTGCAGGGTCGCTACCTCCTCTCCATCCAGGTACTCTTCCTGTCCTCTTCCTCCAGCACCCCCAGACTCCGACCTTTCTGTGTGCGGGGCCCGGGCCCTCCTCCCTGCTTTTGCATGACATCAGCCCCCTCCTCAAAAGCCTTCCCCAGACTACCCTGGTTGTGTTGGCTATTCTTCTTCTTGACCCCCGTCTTCCGTGTGCACCTTGTTTGACCAGCCTCCTGGGGCATCAGTGTGTGGGCTGCCCTCTCCTGAGAGGTCGGCACCCTTAGAACAAGAGCTGTGTTTCCCCCTGCTGATTCTGGACCCTGACAGGGTGCTCGGTGGCCTAGAGCAGTCACTGAGCCAAACAGAGGGAGGGGAGAAGTGAAGGGTTGGGGTGCTTGGGAACAGAGACAGCAAGTTAGGCCGGAGTGGTGGCATGGATTTGATAGTGAACTGCTGTGCGGTTTGGGCAGGTCACTCTCCACCTGCCTTCCCATGCTAAGTCTCCTCTTTTGGAAAAGGGAACGGTGGGATGGCTTCAGTGGTGCTCAGAGAGCCCAAGGACCACGGGACTTTCTGGGAGGCCACCCCCCTGCAGACCTGAGTCCTCATCCTTCGGGGTCTGCATGGTGACTCCCTCTGCTTCCAACCAAGGCTATGTCAGATGCTTAGCATGACCTCCACTGGACCGGGTGAGGGGTGCGACAGGCAATCACACAAAGCCCCCTGACCCAATTCGAGAGGTTGCAATTCCCACAGTTTGACCAGCACCATGGTCCCTCAGAGACCCGGCGACTGAGGAGGAATACTGGTGGGGGCTGTTTCATGGGCAAGCAGGACCTCGGGGTCCAGGGCCCTGGAGGCATCTGAGCAAGCGCAGGGCCTGGCTGCAACAGGAGCCATCAGCGTACTGGTGCTGGGTGTGGGGAGGCCAGAGATAGCTGGCAAGGAAGGCTCTGTCTGCAGCTTCTCTTCTGAACATCTCCCACGGGGAGGCCCTGCCTGGGTTCAGTCTGCTCTCAGCACCACCACACCCTCCTGAGCGCCCCTCTAGGGACCACTGTGGGAGCTGTCAGCCATGACAGGCCAGCCCTTGGTGGGGGAGGCTTTGCATTCCAGCTGTCTCAGGGGCTGGGCAGCAGACGGGCCTGCTGATAAGCAGGACCTTGGCCACAGCCAGAAATGCTTTCTTTCCAGAAAGGCGTGACTTGGAGGTCCTGGACCCAGCTCTATTCTTGGGATGGGACGCAGAGGAAGTCCCTCCAGGGCTCTGACAGCATGAGGTGAAGTGGGGACAAGTGTGTCACCCTGTTGAGTGAGGTTCTCGGGAGGGGCAGAAGGGGAAAGGGTCCGGGGGTTGATAGAACAGAGACTGTCCAAGCTGGAAGGGGCTCCGGGCCCCGGCAGCCCAGCTCTCCCAGACAAGGCCAGGTCAGGAGTGGGTTGCCTTAGGTCCCCCAGCCAGATGGGAACAGGGAAATGGAAGGGACTGGCTGCGTCCCTCTCCTCTCCCCCCCAACCCCCAGCCTGTCTCCCTAACTGGAAGAGGAGAGCTGGTTCTTTCAGAGTCCCGCCTGCAGACCAGACAGCTCCACACACAGAATGCGGCCTGCCTCTACGAATGCACTGATGCATCAGGCTCAGGGCAGGCGGGAGATACCAAGTCCTCCTGGTGCCACGGGGACACGAAGACATGCGTCCCTGGAGCTGCATGTGGTGCCCAGGGAAGGAGGACTGTCCCTAAGCATGGCCCCAGATTTCCTGACCCTGCCAGGGGGGTGGGGGTGGGCCATGACCAAGGGTGGGCCCTGCTCTGGACCCCAGAGACTCCAGAGGGTCTAACACTCCCTGATCTTGACAGCGGAAAATCCATGACTCAGAGTCAGGCGGAAGAAGGGCCCCTGCTGGCCCAAGTCCTCCCTCCCCGTTGTTCCGGCCTGGGTGAAATGTGCTGACAGCCCACACAGCTGAGGGGCCTGTCCCCACCACCTGCCTCTAAGGGACACTCCTGTGTGGGGTCCCTGGGAGGGAGTGGGTGACCTTTTGGGGGGACCACCCCCTGACTCCTGCTGCCTCCACCCCAGGGCTCCTTCCAGAAGCAACCTGTGTCATGCTTTGCCCGCTGCATTCACACAGGTTTTTCTCCAGCCACTCCTTGAAGGCCAAGTAATCAGAAAACCCAGAAAGAAAATGCTAGTATAGCTGGCGAGTGGCCCAGGCTCTCACGAGTACCAAAGGCTGGCTCGTGTTTAGCCTGGGGGCTCCCCAACCTGATTATAGATCCCGACCCCCTGGGGGTGGTGGGGTGTTTAAGATGGTAACCCTCCCTCCCTCAGCTTAATTCAGTTCCAGGGCTAGGCCCTAAACCCTGGGCCCAAATGGCTGCGGTGACCGTGGACAGCCAGGATGCTAGGCCTTCTCACTCGCCCCCGTCACACACACCCAGGGGCAGGCAAGC